>SRMA01024120.1:0-89495 GCA_007224835.1 Danionella cerebrum | reverse complement strand
GTTTTAAACATACTCTCTCCCACATTCAACTTGGAACTTAACTTTTGTTTCACCAGAAGCATGTTTTTGGACTGTGGTGTGTAACGAGAGGACGTACAACCAGCAGAAGCACTCCAGTAAGAACGGCAGCAGCTAGAGCAGTGATAAATATCGAACTTATACGTTTTTGCTGTAAAATTAATGTCAATACGTGACTTTTTTTGTTGTTGATAGTGCAATGGTTTCCATGGTGCCTGCTTAGATTCACGGATCTCTGTGCGAGAAACACTGCTGTTCTTGCCACTCAAATCCAGCTCATCAACACAGGGGCTAGACTGAAGCTAGCGTCTTTACCTTTGGCAAATACTTTCCTCCAAAAGATCCAACAAAAACGTTTTGTTGCAGGCGCAGTGCTTTTCTGATTGAGCCACGGGAATGCTCTAGCTTCCCCCTGGATTCTGAGGAGAATTATATGTGACCTTTCATTCCAAATGTGCTTCTTTCTTTTTCCGAGCTGACAACCACACAGAAGAAGGACCGTCATCACCAGATCTCCATGTGGCCTCATCCACAGACCCATTTTTCACTTGTTTATTTATAGGATTGAAAAAAAGGAAGCTAACAGGACATCATCCGTATAGACGAGATGAGATATGATCAGATATTACGATTGACAGATCTAGAGCGAATGAGCAGCTCCTGACTCATAACACATGCTCACGTGGACAGAAACGGGCATCACTCTGCTGTCTCCAGCTCTGAGGATTGAGGATTTCACATGAGCACGAACAGAAATAACAATACCTTCCCCTTGCTCTTGTTTGTTCAAACAGAACTATCAGGGATCACAGTAAAACCACTCGTAGTGCTTTTCCCTTCAATGTTTAAAGAAAGACTATTTTCAACATCAAACATTTGATTATTGGGTTCATTTGATAAAAGATGTTATTTACGTTGCTCTGATATGAAGAGCCCTGCGTCGTCTGCCCTAGTTATTCAGCATCCAAAAAGTTGCATATACCCCCGTTCAGTCGCTTTGCCATTATCGCACACTTCATAATTGGAGCACTTACCCTAAACAGGTCACATATGGACAAAGAAAGTAATTGTGGGCTTGCCTCGACCTGTGCTTAGAATATGTCACTAACCTCAGTTAGTGTACAACATACACCTGAAGACAGCGCACCATCCACTTATTCTTGTGCTCATTCATTTATTCCTCACAAAATTTCTGATTTCTTGGACATTTTTCAGTAAATATGAACGATAACACTCACAGTTAGTGTATAGGTGGAGCCATCTTAGAGGATCTATGGGTAAAGATAGCTAAGGGATATAACAGGAAAGAGATTTAAAAAGATCCCCAGTGAACTGGAAATCAGCAGTGATGAAACTCTCATGAAGAAGTGGAAACCAACTAACAGTTCTGCTACAACTGCCAGAAAAATTGTAATGCAAAGAAAAACCCACAAATACCTTGAGCTGAAGTACAGGACTCTATTTGAGTTGAAAAACTCAAGGTGGAGTTTCCAGAAAAAATCCATTTCTACACAAATGCTACAAAGCAGCCGCATATAATACGCCAAACGCTCAGAGACAAGCTCCAAACTCCTGGAACAAAGTTATTTGGAGCGATGAGAACAACCTTTTTGGCTACAACCATAAACTCTACATTTGGAGAGGCGACACCAAGGCCCATGATGAACGGAACACCATCCCCACGGTGAAGCACAGAAGCAGGTCACTGATGTGTGAGCTCCAAAGGAGACTTGGTCAGAAGATGAAAGCAGCCTGTTCTCAAAGGATCCTGGAGGAAAATGTGCTTCATCAGCCGGAAGCTGCTCACGGGACGTTACTGAACATTTCACCACCACAACGATCCAAAACACAAGAACAAGTTCCACTCGTTATCGGTTCCACCAGAACAAAGAGAAGGTTCTGGAGTGCATCTCAGTCTCCTGAAGCACTCTGGGGAGAACTCAAACGTGTCGTTCCTGCGAGAATTCACAAGAGCTGGAGGCTTTTTACCAAGAACAATGTACCAACAGAGAAGATAAAGAACCTCATCCACAACTACCTCAAGAGACTTCAGGCTGTCACTGGTGTTAAAGTGAGGAATACAGAATATTAAGATTTTTGATCAGGGTCATTAAGAACATTTCTGTTGTTATTATGATTTAAAAAGAGTATCAAGCCACTAAATATAATACAAAAAATGGTCAAAATCTTAATATTTTCTTTTCATACAGTTCATGACTAAAACATATTTACACTTTTTGCAAACTATTTCTTTAGTTCAAAACCAGCATTTGATTTCGTGTTGTGTAGAAATCTTCCTGATGAAGGATGTGATATTCTTTGCGCTGCCATGCAACCGTGTAAATAAAACAGATCTAAAGCCGCAGTGAATCACGAGCACTGCAGCAAAGTCAGGCTGACCTCTGCAGCACCTGTGAGCTGTAACACAAGCCCTGGACGAACACGAGTGCCACACATGACAACTCCATGATGTTTTCCAGTCCAGAGAAGCGCACGATTAATCGCATAAAGAGCTACCAATGGCAGGTTTGAGTCCTGGCGAAGGTGAAGACCGGACCCTGATGAAATATATCAGTTTGTACAGAAATTTACATAATAAAAGCTCTATTCTAGAGGCGTCAATGAATCATATTCTGATACGATTCTGAAAGAAATGCTACGAGGAATAATGTTGTTTAGAGACAACTCTCAGCGAACCACATCCTGCAAAGCTCAGTCCATACATTTTTTTCTATGTTTTTATTGAATATTCACAATGGCCGCAGACGTTATAACGTGTAAGAAAAGAACTGATAACAATAATCAGTGATACAAAACAAACCAGCAAATGTCCCGCAGCAGAAGTCGAGATAGAGCCATGAATATTCCTCAGGGTCTTGGCGCATTACGCCATATTTGTTTAGTTTTCTCTCTCTGCCCAGCACGAGTTTGAGATCGAGCACCGAACATGAGGAGAACCTATTGTTTTGTGCTTTCCGCTGCGTTTGAGGGCCTAAACGTGCTCGAAAAGTCACATAATTGCTCATACGTCAGAACTGGTGAAAAGGAAGTGTCGCAAAAGGGCTCTATAGCGCCACCTAATGCATTGCAGCTTATGGTGGGCTAACCGTGTGGTGTACCGAGACTTAAATATAAGTAATAATGATTACATTTCCACAATCAACAGGAAGTAGGTTATTTCACAAAACCTCTAAAATGGCCACTTTTGCTCATGTCAAACTCCTCCTAGAGATACTTCTGCAACAGCAACCAAAGCTCACGCTTCGGTATGTACCACAGGTTTTTGACCACGTCTACAGAGTTCATTCATTTCCCTTTCGGGGTCACGGGGGTCTGCCGGTGCCTGTCTGCAGCACACATCGGGCGAGAGGCGGGGGTACACCCTGGACAGATCACCAGTCCATCGCAGGAATGTGGTTTCAACGTTGCAATATTTGAAGAGCTCTATGAAGTGCAACACTGTTTTTGAAGCTTCATGATGACTCTCAAAGATTCCTGGATTACAAGTGTCCCGGCTCGAAAATATCCTGACCTTTGTTGCAGGGAATACTACGGTCGTCTGCGGCTGTATATGTCCATGTGGAATCTATAAGCAGAACTCACATTACATCATGGCAGAGTTTCTGTACGTCACTTGTGTATTTCTATACGAGCCGATGAGCTTTCCCTCATAAAACATTAAAAATAAACCCAGCAATGTTAAAGTGGGTCAGGAAATACCCCTGACCCCCCCCCCCCCCCAATGTAACCTAAAACACAGCTCCAACAGCTGCGCAGAGCAACTCTGAAAAAGAGTTTGTTTTATTCTTTCACTTAGAGGATAATTCTACATTTATTCACTCAAACTCTATGTAGAGCTAACGAGCGCATCGTTTATTTCTTGTGAAAGAAGGAACAGCAACAGAATACGTTGAAAATAGTGAGATTAAGAGCTGAACTTGGATGAGAAACCTCGGTCCAGAGAAGCCATCGATCAGATTCCTGCATGGACAATATCCCTGTGCTTCACGAGCGGATCCATAAATACGAACACAAAACCTCCGCGCTATCCCCAGGGTGGAGTTTAAATGATCAGAACGTTCAGGAACCAGCCCAGAGCTCCTCAAAGATCTCAATCCTTCATGTAAGAGAAAAACTTGATGGACAACGGCAGCAAACGTCTGTCCTTATGATAACAAACCCTCCACTCTGGTTCTGTCCCTCACTGTTGAAATAAATCTAGTTTATTCACATCTAGAAACGGATCTTCAATATTAAAAATCACATATAGAATATTATAGTGATGTTGGGTAATGGTTTAAAAGCTGCAGACATTGATAATCTGACGATAGGCTTCATGCTGCAGCTTCGTTGACATCTATGTTGCTTTGGATAAAAGTGTCTGCCAGGAGCATAAATCTAAAAAAGGATACGATAAGGACCTCCTGCACCTACTGAGTCCTCACTGCAGCGCTTAAATGATCCCGCCGTTGGTGCCACTGTGCTTGTTTGGCGCTTAGAGGTTACTTTAGATCATCAAATCTCTTTTTAATGCAGGAAATCGTTACAAACCTACTTTTAAACGCACAAACGGCAGCAACACGTCCCCCGCCTCGAGCACACAGTCCCCCGCAGCTAAACGAAATACACGCTTCTGCAAGGACAGGGGTCTCAGTAAGGTCAGTAGGCACCTACTGAACCACATGTTTGGTGTTGATAGTGACTACACTACACTTTTAAAAGATTAATTAAATAAAATATTTCAGAGTACAATTAAAAAATAAATTTCTTTATTGTGGGAAATGTATAACTTAAAGTTTCTTCTAGTTCTGAAATTCTTTTCTTCCCTCAGATCTTAAAATGAATTATTAATTCAGGATTTTCCATTGTAACTCCAGACGACGTTCCCAGCATGCCCTCGTGTGTAGGAAGACAACATTTTTGATGTTCTCGAACTGCTCAACTCATCTTTATTAACATTTAATTTTGGAATTATTTTACACCTCAGCCCAAATAATTCACATTTTCACTTTAAAAAAATGACAGTGTTTTTGGTTGGTTTGTTTTAAATAGTTACTTCTTGAATCTCAACCGCAGGAGTGTGACAGGATTTTTCTCACGGAAGCTAAACATATACTGCCCCCTAGTGTGAAAGTTGTGTACTGACCAGTGCTTGTGAGAAATAGGAGATGCTTTAAATTTCAGTGCTGTGATACGCTAATTAGATAAAATCCGTTTCTAATGACGGCTGTTAGTAGGAGAACGCCGGGTAGTGGTGATCTCGAGTGGCGTTTGGATGTTTGAAGAGCGCCGCACGTGTTTCACCACGGTACGATCAGGAGGGAACTCGAACCCAACTCCTGACGGTTGGGTAGAAAAGTGTTCCAAAAACGTTTTAAAAATTATATTTAAAATTGTAAACATTTTGTAAATATATTTAACAGAAACAAAGCTGGGGTGGCACAGTGGGGCTGTGGGTAGAACTTTAGCAAGTTGTTTCTAGAGGGAGTTTGCATGCTCTCCCGATGTTTGTGTGGGTTTCCTCCGGTTTCCCCCCAAAGCATGCGTCAGGTTAATGGAATAATCTAAATTCCCCTTAGGTTTGACTGTGTGTGTTGTGCCCCCCACCCCCCCAACTCCCGTGACCCCAAAAGTTAATAAGCGGGTTGGAAGATGAAAGAATGAAAAATACTGAAATATATAAACAAGCTTTAGGTTGTCTTTGTCGGCTTATTTGGTTTATTTATTACAAGCGTTTAACAATTTATTTTTGCTAGAGTTTTCATTTCTTTCAAAGTCTACTGGGATTAAGCTGGCTCCGGACAAAGTATGATGCACTTATTTTGTAATATTTTGTCTAATTTTTGACCATTACAGCACCCCCTATCATCCAGTCTCCCCAAGCTTTTTAACAATCATATCGTTTTATGTTTGGTTTCGAGAAGAGTAACTACTGACCTGTATGTTGCATGAAATACTCTTTTATAGATGAGCATGTAACCTTTTTGAATAAATATCGATCCAGGTAGTCGACACATTCCTCCCTCACTGGAATCGTTGAGAAAACCAGTGGCTGGTTCGCAAAAGTAGGTTTTTATATCATATCATTCACCTTTGCTCGGTTTTAATTGGTTGATGCAGCCATTTTGTTTATGTCTATGCAGAGGTCGCACTCCACCGTGGCGTGAGACACCGTATGTTAAATTTCACATTGATCAGACAACTGGTTGCTGAGTGAAAAAATGTAAACAAGGTTATTTTTTTACACAGGAAGTCAAAAATGTAATTCTTTCTAAACAATGATTGCTTTTCTGTGCCCATGTAATCTTCCAGCTGTGCATCTGTTCCAAAAGAGAATTAAAACCAGCAACTATTCTTCTGTAGTATTAGACTCTAACAAAGTGTGATCCACCAGTTCTACCAAAGGGCTGCTAATGATCATCAATCACATACATTGCAACCCAGTCATGAACTGAAACAGAAACAGCTGCGTAGGAGGCTTAAAACTGGGTGAGGGCCAGCCAGATTGAGAAAGACCGATTCTTGACATGACAAGATTCAATACAAGGTGGTTCTATTGCATCAACAAACAGACTGGGGTTCACGGGATGAAGCAGAAAGAAACATTGAGGATTGTAGATGCAGTGGTCAGCCACAAAAACTTGTGCAACAGAGGCATCAAGCTAATTATCCGAGGAAAACAGAAGACGGCTAGCGCCGCCATCCAACCAATGGGGCCCTGGTACAGTCATCTACTGTCGGCAGAAGTCTGGCCAGAGAAAGTGAAATATTGGGCTGCAGCCACAGTGAAGCATGGCGGAGGTTTTTTGAATATTTGGGGCTACATTGATGTGGCATTAAACAGTTTCGTATTGGTCTTTTTCCTACAACGTTCCGGTAAGACCTGGTTTGAAACAATATGCAAATAAAGGAGCGAATGGTGACACAGACGGTAGCACTCTGCCGCCTCAGGGTCAGTGGGTCACCAGTTCTGAGTGGAGCCGGCATGTTCTGCTTGCTGAATCACTGTTTGTTGAGCTGAGCACGAGGAGGTAAAGAAGGTGTATGGGTGGATTTATAGCCGCTCAATGTACCCGTTAATAACGTGTTATTAATGTCACGTATTCATTAATAACCACTACTAGCACTGGTTCAGACAGCAGTCACTGTTTTCTAATCATTCTAAAACCTAATAACTGATAGGATTTGTAATATTTGATGATAATAATGTTGTAATAATCATAAGTAGTGTTCTCATACCTCCTCCCGTGAGAGCTCTTGCTGCTTCTGTGGAAATGCAGTGAAGAGATCAAGCACTGCGCTCGATTTCACTTTCTCTGTTGGTGACACGAAGAACGTGAATCTCCAAATCAAGCCAATAGATGCTCGAGCAGTGACGTCACAGAGAATTCCTTTTGAGAAATGAAGGCTTGATCCCCTTGACGCTGTTGCGGAGCAGAAGGTGGACCTTTTTTGTGATGTTCGGGCCATTGTTTGTATGAGATTGGGGGGATGATGGGGGAACGAAGAGCTGCCGAGGTGTTCATTTGGGAAAGGTGCTGCTTGGCAACAAAAACACCAGGTTCCGTTTTTGAACGTGAATAAATCGAAGTAAACAAAAACAGCCCCGGGTCTCCAGAACCGTCTGGAAGGTTGCTATGGAAACAGATTGTCTGGCGAGAGCGCCTTTGCCATCTGCGGCCGGCAGAGAGCGCCGTTGTACCATAACAAAGTCAGGGGTCTGAGCGCTCCGTTCCTCGTTGCGCATCGGTTTGCTCACGAAAGAGTTGCAGAATCTTTGTGAAGTGGCTCTTCGTAAACACGTCTATGTGCATCTGAACCATTGCAAGCATTTAGGAGGCCAGTCGTTTATACACGTGACCTTGCCTGACTCTATCGGCCACGGTGAAAAATCTAAATCTAAATGAACGCGTTGCATTTGCAGGTCCTGCAGCTCTCCTGCAGCCGGCGTTTTCTAACTAGATGCTGCTGTAATTGGCTTCGGTTGCGTCGGTGTTAAGCGCGCGCCGGGGCTTCGGGGACCCGCGGTCACGGCGATGGAAAACGACCGCTCGCAGTCTCCGGTGAAATGAAGGTTCCTTCAAACTAAAGCTACACCCGAAGCCAGCGCGGGAGCGGCTCTCCGTCCCTCAGACATCCGTCAGCTTCCCCGCGGGCGCTTTGTGGGGGCTGCAGTTCGTGTACTTGACCGAGTCGCCGTCGTCCGAGTCCAGGTAGTCGGATTTGGAGAGGGACGCCTTACTGTCGCTCCTGAACTCTCCGAAGGAGGGCTGCTGCTGACCACACGTCACGTGCGTGTACTGCATCTGCTCCTCGTGCTCGGTTTCCCGGTGGTAGAAGTAATTGAAGTTGGACACGATGACAGGCACCGGGAGGGCAATGGTGAGCACCCCAGCGATGGCGCATAGAGAGCCCACAATTTTGCCGCCGATGGTGACCGGACACATGTCTCCGTAGCCCACGGTTGTCATGGAGACCACCGCCCACCAGAAAGCGTCGGGGATGCTGTTGAAGCCCGAGTCGGGGTCGTCCGTCTCGGCGAAATACACGGCGCTGGAGAAGAGGATCACTCCGATGAAGAGGAAGAAGATGAGGAGCCCCAGCTCGCGCATGCTCGCCTGCAGGGTCTTGCCCAGGATCTGAAGGCCCTTGGAGTGTCTGGAGAGCTTGAAGATGCGAAACACCCTCACCAGGCGAATGACCCTCAGGATGGCCAGAGACATCGCCTGCTGGCCGTTGCCCTGGTGCTCGGCCAGCTCCAGACCCAGCGTGATGAAGTAGGGGATGATGGCCACGATGTCGATGGTGTTCATGATGTTCTTGAAAAAGGCGGGCTTGCTCGGGCACGCGAGGAACCTCACGAGCAGCTCAAAGGAGAACCAGATGATGCAGAGGGTCTCCACGATGAAGAAGGGGTCCGTGAAGGGATTGGGCTTGTTCGGGCTCACGCCGGCGGTCCCGTTGAACGCGCGCTGCTCCTCGTACACTTTCCCGTCCTCCCGGAACTCGGGCAAAGTCTCCAGGCAAAAAATCACGATTGAAATCAAGATGACGAGCACCGAGACGATCGCGATGCCCCTCGCGGGCCCGGAGCTCTCGGGGTACTCGAAAAGCAACCAGACCTGCCGCTGGAAGTCGTTCTCTGGCAAAGGTCGCTCCTCTTCCTTGATGAAGCCCTCGTCCTCCTTGAAATTCTCGATGACCTCTTCGCCCAGCTCGTAGAATTTAATTTCCTCCATGAAGATGTCCACGGGGACGTTCACGGGTCTCCTGAGCCTCCCCCCGGACTGGTAGTAGTAGAGGATGGCATCGAAGCTCGGCCGGTTCCTGTCGAAGAAGTACTCGTTCCTCAGCGGGTCGAAGAAGCGCATTCGTTTCCTGGGGTCCCCGAGAAGCGTGGCGGGGAACTGCGCGAGGGTTTTCAGCTGGGTCTCAAAGCGCAGTCCGGAGATGTTGATGACCACCCGCTCGCAGCACTCCTGCTCTGCCCGCTCGGGGTCGTACGCATCCTGGGAGAGGGCTGTCAATGCCACGGTCTCGTCGACATTCTCCCCGGGCACCACGGTCATCGTTGCCCCTCCTGATGCGCCCTGGGCTTCGCGCTCTCGACGGCGAACGGTCAAAGCACTTGTGGAGCGGCGCGTGTCGCGTCACTTCGCGCGCATTTTCCTCGCCGAGGACTCTCCTCATTCCCTCCTCGCGCCAGCACTGGCAGTCTGGACCATTGGCTGTCACATTCACAGCATTTTAATGCGCCCCCCCCCACACCCTCCCTCGCTCGCGCGCCTCCGAGCGCTATGGCAAGCCTCTGTCACATTCACTCTACAGGTGCTCCTTCCGCGTTCCCTCGCAGCGGAGAGCACCTCTGAAGCAGACCCCCTGCCTGGCGAAGAGTCCGCATTCCTTGAAAAGGAATATATTTCAAGGTAATGTTATAAAAGAGCAGGCTAATATGTTTGGGAATATATGTAAACTTTTCGTAAATAAACATAAAAAAAAGAAAAATAACTAGCATTTCCTGAAAGCTGTTTCAGAATTGTGTAACATCTGTCCATATTACATTTCTGAAACTGAAAAGGTTTAAAACCATCAAAACCCCCAAACAGTAAGAAAATTAGCAGCCTATTTGAAAAGGAACGCTTCAGGTTGGGTTTTAAACAGCTGCAGATCGGCTCCAGTATGAAGATACGTGGCCAGTGTGTGTTCCAGACCAGACAGGAGTGAAAGTCCTGGACCGCGCATAAGTCCTATAGGTGGAGAAGGCACTGATGGAGATAGAGAAAGGAGTGAAGTGACGTACACAAAGAGTTTGTGATTTTTAACCGGAATCCAATCACTAATAAAAGAGCACATCATCATCTGTTCCTCACATACACAAGCTCCCGATTGTATTCAACACATAAAAACTAACCGAAGCAAAACCTTTCAAGCAGTGTTGAACTAGACTGGTTTCATCCATTGTCAACATTTTACTAACCAGAGTAACTGGAAAAAAGTGTTTAAAAAAGGATTCTCTTTTTAGCCGAAGAGCTCCAGTAAAAGCTTTTCTTTTTCTTCTAAAAGGATCAGTCTTAAAACTATCATGAAAAGATGTTTCGTATAAACACTTCTAGAAATAACAATCAGTGGTCGAGTTTCAGAAAACTGTGATGTTCACTGTGTGAAGGGAGCTTTTGACATGTTCCTCATCAGCAGAGACGCCTGCTTTTTGGGGTTTCTACACACTCTCTACAGCGGCTGCACACGGCACAGCGTCAAAATGCAGGCCCCAAAATTTGCCCAGCACAAAACAAACAAATATATAATTTCCAGATGAAATAATTTAAAAATTGGATTCTGACTATCAATAATATTTACTTTAAATAGTTTTTGAATGCGTCTTGCATTGTAAACTAAGGTGGACCGGTGAGCTTTGTATTTATATAATTCTATAATTTAAAAATATCTATAAATATAATATGCTTGCAGATAATAGTAATTGAGTATACATAACTCTTTATAATAAACATTTGTTCTCTTTCCCCTCTTGGTGCCCTACACAGTCAGCGGCTCTACAGATAACTCAAGTGACTGAAATAATCCCTGAAAAAGTGTTTTTCTGTGTTATGGAAGCAGCCGTTTTCTGCAGCAAACGAAATATAAAGATTTGTGTTCTCAGTTCCGATACAAAGCTCTCACTCTTTTCAGCAGTAACATTGTGCTAGTATCACGTTACATTTTATAAAGGTAAATAAAAGACGAAACAAAAATGCAATCATGCACTCAAGATGTTGATTATGTACGTGTTACATTAACTCTCTTTCGGCTTCAGAGACAGCCAGTCACATAATGAACGTACTGTAATAAATATATGCTTGGATTTCGCATACTTTATTGTTTGCATTCAGAAGTTCATTTGTAATAACGTCCTACAGGGTCAATAAATCAAATATTACGATAAGAACATTATTATAATAAGAACAATAAGACCACACCCTGGTGCTTCCAGTAACCAAACCTTCAAAACGTTGCCTTGCATGGGCAGCAAACTGGTCAAGACCAGCCCTGTTTGCAGCGAAGAATCACGTGTAAGAATCAACAGCTTTTTGGTTTCTCTGTTCTCGGCTCCTTTAAGAACTTAAATCTCCAATGACATGCCATTAGAAGGTTGTTTATGAATGTACAATACAAGTTTAGAATTAAATTTGGGATACATTTACCAAATGTCCTCTGCTTTACATTTACATCTGCTTATTTACTCTTTTTTTTTTCAGGCAAGTGTCTGAAAAGCTCTAAAACGCTTCCACGGAACATTCACTGGTGGGTGGAGAGGTGGGCCAAGTTTAAAAAGAATGACGCTGAGACCCAAAATAGAAATGAATTTCTTTTCCCATGGAGTAAATCCGGAAGCGGCTCAGGGGGAGAAAAAACTGCAGCGGGGCTGTCCCTTTATTTATCTGCATCAGTTGATAACAGAGATGTACTGAACGGATCATTGAGGGAAACGTTGACCCAGAGATGTTTGAAAGAACATCTTTGGCTCTTCTCTTTTAAAATGATCCATTGCTCAAGCTCAAGCTTTGGTTACAGATTCCCCAACTCAGTCCTTGACCTGACTCTGGGTACGTCGATGACCTTCACTCTCGACCACACGCCCTTAAAATGCATATATTTAGTGTTTATGATGGCAGAGGGTTAGAGAGAAGGGCTCGTGGCAGGTTTGGTGACCCCTGTAGGGGGATGTATACTTGACCTTTGGGTAAATGCTTTTAGAAGAGACTCCTCCATTGGATCCATCAGCATGTAACAAGTGAATCCAAAAGATGCAACAAAAAAAAAACTATAATTCTCAGTATCTGGTTCTCTCAAAGGTTTTGACAAGATCTATAAACAATTTGTTTACCACCTCCAGAGGCTTCGTCTGCAGAATCCCACAGTGCTACCCAGCGCGCCACCATGCTGCATCTTTTTTATCATAAACACATGTTTTTTTTTCCATCACTTATCATCTACTAAGTAGTTCTTTTCACGTACAGTATATGTATTAATGTAAAAACCGGAAACACACTTTTAGTTAAGGCCGTTGTGACAGAACAAGATAATCAGAGGCCCAGTCACGGTCAACCCACAGACCAGCTACAGAGACCTACATAATCATCTTGCTGCAGAGGGTGCCGCCGTGCACCATTCAACTGTTCAGAGGACTCTACACAAGGAAATGCTGCACGGGCGGGTGATGCGGGAAAAGCCCGTCCCTTGAGGTCTGCTGGAGCAGATTTGGTCAAGTTAGCATCATTTTGAAATAAGGTGCTGTGGACTGGTGAAACTAATTTAGAGATAATAATAGAGTTAACACAGCGTTCCAAGAAAAGCACCTGCTCCCTAGAGTCAAATCTGGTGGTGGTTCCATCATGCTGTGGGGCTGGGGCCGGTGCAGGGACTGGGAATCTTGTTAAAGTCCACGCTCGCATGGATTCCATTTAGTATCAGCACATTCTGGAGAATAATCTCCAGGAATCTTCCTGTGACAAAGTTCAGGTTGACCCAGGAGCTGGATCTTTCAGCAGGACACCGACCCTAAACATGGCTCCAGATCTACTGCAGCATTCAAGCAGATGAACCAGTGGAATATTCTGGAATGAACATCTCCATCCCCAGAGCTGAACATTATTGAACACCTGTGCTGTGATTTAAAGCAGGCTCTTCATGAATCTTTGTGAAGCGTGCTCTTCATGCTCTTCATCAGAAACCATCAAACCTGACTGATCTGATCTGTTTGGTAAAGAAGAATGGTCCGTAACAAACAGAAGCCAGACCGGAAGCTACAGGAAGAGGCTGATATGTCTACAACATGCGGAAAATAACATTTATGAATGGCAATAATTCTTGAAAAATGTAAAAAAGGAAATAAAACGTACAGGGGAGCAGAAACGTTTGCATACCACTAAACTTTACTTCCACTCACATTAAAGTCAATAAAAGTAGAAAGAACAGAAACATTATTCAAACACTGGAAGCGATGATTAGGTTTTTCTAAACTGCTGGGTCCTTTCTTGGATGAACCTTTGTTTTTGTTTGTCCAGTCTGTTTTAGTTAGATGAATTTAACTGGTAGCATTTCTAAACTGGTTTGGACTGGTTTTGATGAAGCATTTTACAAACGGCAGGAACAAAGCTAATACTGGATTCGGGATCGGATGTGAATTAGATAAATAAAGAAGAAATAAAATAAAAGTATTAAAAAGAAAAGAGATTAAAATTAATCACAAAACAAAAAACAGAGAAAAGTAAAATACACACATTTAAAACATTTATGCATTTGGCAGACGCTTTTATCCAAAGCGACTTACATTTGAATGAACATATTTTTTCTGTCAGTTCTTGCTTTCCCTGGGATTTGAACCCACAACCTTTGCGTTGTTAGCGCAATGCTCTACCAACTGAGCCACAGGAAAGCTTATGAGACACACAGAGGACCACACAAGCTCATGCGGAGTTAAAATCCAAAAAATAAAATAAGTTTTAAGACGGGGCGTCTTCTTCTTAAGCATTCAACGGAGGGAGCCATTTTAACAAGGGGAGGCAAGGTTTTCGACGATTGTCAGAGCAGCCGTGTTGTGGATGCTTTCACACTGCAGGACTCTGTGGAGCAGCATCTAGTCGTGTAGCTGATTTCACTCTGCACAAGAGATCGGCGACAGAGGGGTTTCACACGACACGACTTCATACAGAATCACTTTGTCCATGTTCTCAAACTGCGTCTCGCAACCAAACACTCGCAGGAAAGATTTGAAAATAGCACGAGATTGAAGAGCAAGACCGGGGTTATTAGGAAAAAGGGAGCATGTTCAAAAAACAGAAAAGAAGCCCCTTTAGAACCGAAACCACTGTTGCTGTCTGTGCCTTTGTCTCTTTTTCTTTGTTTCTCCTCCGCAACTTCTCATTGCCCTGGATCCTGCTCTCTCACTGGCTGCCAAAAATCACAGACATTATTTCAGTCAGAACACACTGCCAAATATTTCGAATGCGGAATATCTCACGACCAGCTTGCGATTCTCTCAGAGCGTGTCTTCAGTACTTCACACTCTACGATTGTCACACGCATGCATGAGCCGTGATGTGCCTTCACTTAAACAATCAGTCCGCCGATATTAATAACCACTCATCATCTCCGCCAGCAGGGAAACATTTGTTCTCCCAGCCCCTCAGCTGGGTTCTGATCGTGGAGACCTGTGACCCAAAGTCATCCATGTTGATGTGAAAAGGCCACCCATGGAATCCGATGCTGCGTCTGGACCACAACTGTGGACATTGTTCAGCCAAGGGTCTACACCAGGGGTGTTCCTGGAGAGTTTACTTCCATCCCTGCTCTGAGAGACCAAGACCTGAAGCTTACAAAGAGCCTTACGAAGGACCTTTCGAGCTGCATCAGGGATATAGCTCTTAAGATGAGCTTGGAGCTAGACTATGCAGAGCCTCCAGGAAGTGAGTTTGACACCCCTGGGCTTCAAAAAGCTGGGTTGTGGCAGCAGATTAATAATCTGGCAATATTCCTCGGTTAGAAAGAAAACAGGAAGAGTGTGTGTAAGCACCGCTTGGTAATGGAGTTTATGGAGAAGACTGGCCGCCCTGGCAAGAATTCAACATACACTGAACGGGAACCAAAGATTACAGGAATGTACAAGTTTCAGTATATTTGGCAAAATAATTCCCTGAGTGTTTATTCAATATGCAATGATTTGAAATTCAGGGAGAGAGAGAAAGAGGGGGGGGTGCTCAGGTATCTGGCGTCTGCATCAAGGTGACTCTGTGTCCATCAGAAAGCAAACGAGGGGCTGCCGCAGTGACGTCTTTGAGAGGAAGCTGCTGTGGATGTTATCAGGGAAGCTTTTCTTTTCCTGGACACCTCTTCAGTTTGTCCTGGGATGCATTAAAGCAATTGCACAGGACACACGTGAAGATTAAATTTACTGCTTTCTAATAACATGAGGGCGAGAGAAGGGTGAGGGATAGATTTTTTCATAATGCTTTCAGTCATTCTCGGTTTATTCTCGTCCTGCTTTTATTTCATTCATCATACAATTCATTAATTGTTGTGGAATCGCATTAAAGCACCAAGTTTTGGACAACAACACTTTATCTTTACGGTTAAATACTTGCTGGTACCAAGAATGGTCAGAAACACTTGATGAAATGTAAAACCATTGACAAGATTATCATGCTGGACGTATATAAAACACAAACCAGCTAATCGCAGGATAGCACTGGTTTATTCACTCGCAAGTCACTGCGGCCCGTCTCAGTTACTTTCACCATCCCCCACCCAAGGTGAATTCTACCCACCTGCAGCATAACAATAAAAGAGAGCACTGAGATCACTATAAAGATACCTGCTATGCGTCAATTATTTACTCTTGCACCATGTGCCTTGAATGCAGAATCTATTGCCAGAAATAAAGGTGTAAGGTCGCCAGCGCATCCTGTCATGTCCGTTTTAGGCACACTTCAAGAAAAAAAATCTCTATTTTATTGATTCTTTGCAAAGGTTTGCTGTTTGTCTAAAGTCGAGTTCAGACTGTAGGATTTTCAGAGCAGTCGTGTCACAGATCCTTTCCCGCTGCACAACTGTCTGGGGCAGCATCCAGTCGCTGCTGAATTCACACTGTATGACTTTACAAGGTACTATGTACAAGATCGAAGCACAAGATTAAAAGTATTATGAAAAGGGGGAGCACATACTGTTTTTTTTCCTTTGGTCCAAATAGGCCGAAAATAATCGTTGACTGTGCCGATTATGCCTTTGTAGTGCCCCCCTTTATCAGTGGGGTTTTGGTTAAAGCCAGCTGTGTGTTTGAATAAATTCCTGTGTGAGTGTAAGCGCGTGCCATGTGTAGTATTTAGTAATCGTATGTGTTTGCAGGCTTCTCTCTTTGGGATCCTCTTTTTACAGGCTTTCTATTGATCGGTACCATTCCCTACCATTATTGCGGCTATGCACACTTCAGCTGGCATTTGTATACTGTCCTCAGCTGAGATGGGCCTATTTCATTGGATCGCTCTCCGGCCACCTTCATGTAGAACGTATTCACTGTGGTGTCGGACTCAGGCGTCAGCGGCGCAAGCTCAGTCGCAGCTCGCTCCACCACTGCTGTGCCATGAGTTAAAGCCTGCGGTGGAACCCAGACCATCATCATGCTGCAGTCTGTTGCTCCGTGCCGAGACTATTTATTGAACGGTGTGAGGGTATGTGCATTTGTGTGTGAGCATGTGAGAGTGTGGGTCATCGTGGTTCATGTGTTACCGGAGCGGAGAGCAGGGCGAGAACGGCATGCTCCTCTGATGGTGGTTTCTTGCTCTGAAGGGGGCTTCAGCTCTCCATCCCCACCTGCTAAAATTTGCACCTTAAGATTAGAAGGCACTTGCGGTGGTTCCGAGACCAGGGCATAAGGAGTGGTAGAAATGTACTTAATAAAGCAACGCGCTCAGCAGGGCCGTCTGGGTGCAAATTTGTTAATCTGTAAAAAATTGGTATTGGTTTGAAGTCCAGAGAAAGCTGAGAGGACTGGGCCTGTTTCTTTGGGCTATCCTTGACCTTGAGAAATCACTCTGTGTGTGAATGGTTGTTGAGGCAGCAAATGGGTGCCGCCATGGGCTGAGCAGGAAAGACTTGTGTGGGGTCTGTCGGGGGTTGGCTGCTCATAAACCCTTGGTGGAGTGCTACATGTTGGCTTGGCCACCCGATAGAGGAGGAGGCCCAAAGAGAGAAGCATGTGGTTTGTGCAGGAATATCAGGTGCCTGAATCCTGGCTTCACCTGAACCTGAAGTGTTCCACTTTTCTGGCTCTCTAGGACGGGTTAATATTATGTTTACGTCCTGGAGAGCTTTCTTAATCGGCGGCAACAGAGAGCTGACAAACTCTACTAGGGTCTAGAGATGGACCCTGGTTAACTGGATCTGGGTATCTGGAAGGATTGGGAACAGCTGGATTGGTGGGCGAAAGGTGTGGAGACTTACGAGGTGCAGGAGAGGTTGGCATGTTGGTAGAGTGAGCCTAGATTATAGGTTGGTTATGTTTATCACGATTGATTGTAGCCCTGATGTATCCTCCCAAGATTCATTAGGTAAACGTCACAATTTATGAGTTGTTGCCACTGGTCCAGACAAAATTAATTAAAGCACATGTGGGAGCAACCTTGAACATCTTTTGTTCCATCTCATACTTTCTTTCGATTCATTTCTGGGTAGCACTGTCATTTTTCAATTAGAAGATTGCGGGTTCGAGGCTCGCCGGTGAATGGAATAATCTAAATTCCTCTTAGGTGTGAATGTGTGAGTGAATGTTGCCCTGTTTCCCTGGCGACCTGTCCAGGGTGTACCCCCTGCCTCTTGACCAATGTGTGCTGGAGATAGGCACCGGCAGACCCCCATGACACAAAAATAAACGGGTTGTAAAATGAATGAACAACAGTTTAATTTTTCTTTTGCTCTAAATCTTTACTTTATTCATTCAGTAGCTCTGTTTGACCTCGTAATTACTTCCATCAACTCTTCTTCAGTTAATCAGTAAGTAATTAGCTTTTGCTGCCGTAAAGGGAATTTGAAATGGACGGGTTTTACTCAAAAGTCAAAAGGTTCCAGGCTTTCATCACCTTTGGAAAATATCTGGGAGACTTTAGTAGATAGAATTTTGGAGCCCTATGATATCACCTAATATATTTAACATTTTAAATTAGCAACCTCACATTTAGTATTTTTAATCATCTAAAGGTAAGATCATTATTAGTCATCTTTGAAAGAATTAAATACGTTACTTTGAAAAAAATAGCGTTTAAACCAGGAACCATGAGATGCTGCGTGCACTAACACCTCTGGAGTAAAGAGAGGGGTAACAGGAGAACCCCCGTGGCCTCACTCTTTCTGTTTGTTTTCGGAGCCGTACCACGACCAACTCCCAAGAGCATTGATATAGAGTCTGATCTTCTCCTGGATGTGTTTGGGGTTCCATGGCGGTCATGCACTGCAACCCTCTGTTCCTGGGGGATGATCAGGTATAGGCGAGACTCCACTCGAAGGAACGGTGGCTGATACTTGGCCAGCTAGAGCGTCAGACCCCTCTTTGCGCCCTCACCTCTTGGCGCGCAAAGAGGGCAGATGATTCAAGGGATCCATTTCCTGGTTCCTCCCCTGATCTTATTCACAATATGCTGTCCCCTGCTGCATCAGAGGGAGCACAGTCACTTCTGGGGTTGGCAAGGGAGGGGTTCAGATGCTTTCCCCGGCTCCTGAAGCCATCAGGTTGGAGATGCCTCGGTGCTTTCGTGGCTGGATGATTGGTTCATGGGGGCACAGCGAGAAGGGTTATAAGAATATAATGATCTGAACACCAGGCACAGCTGAGTGCATCTTGTAGAGGAGGGTTTTTGTACAAATAATGTGCTAAAGGAATGATTAAAAATGTATTGTACGTATTATTAAAAAAATGTAAGTAATTCTACAAACACTCATCACTTCCATAGTTTTAGATAATAGTCTTTTAGAAAAAAAGCTTGCAAAGAGAACTCCCAACAAGTTACGAGGTAAACAAGGAGTTCCCTGGCTTCCCTCCTTGAGTCTATTTTCTGAAAGCATGATCAGATTACGTCCAGAGCACGGACTGCAACAGGAGCCTCGAGGAATCTAGAGGGGGACACCACAGAAAACCCTTGGCTTCTTTCCACGGGAGTGCTCCTTTCTGCGACCAAATCAAACTCTTGAAACTCTAAATTAGTTATAGAAAGTTAACTTGGAGCTCCGTTGTAGCTCCCGAGGGGCTAAGAGAGGATGATCCAATTTAGCAAGAAAATATAAACTGTATAGAAATTGATTTATTTTCCTTCATAAAATACAAGTTTGATGTTCTCTAAGTAAAATCCATGAGAGAGTGAGAGAGAGAGAGAGAGAGAGAGAGATGTGAGTTCCAGAGAGAGTTAAATGGAATTCTATACTTCTGTACTTCACTCACTCCATTCCACCATTAGTCTTCCATCCGTTCTCATGATCTGGAGAGATCTGATCTCGCAGTAGATGACTGAATACTGTTACTTCAACATAAAGATAATAAGTTGAATATAATTTGAAATAACTCTGTGCCATTTTAATCTCTTAAGTACCTATAAGAACATTATGTTTGATGTGCAGCTTGGATCAATCAACATCATTAGCTCTTCTCTATCACTGGGACGCGTCCATTAAACATTTATTTAAGAAGCCACTTGTAATTCCCAGTGATTAGGATTAATCTAGTTAGAGACCCATTTCTGTTCGTCCGTTTATGCTTAAAATAATGGAGAAAGCAAAGCTCAGCTATGCTCCTTCCTGAAACAAAAGGATTTCTACAGAGAGTTTCACTCAGGTTTTAATTTATATCTTAAAGGACCTTCTGACCGAGACAATACATCGCTATTGGTTTCGATTAATTTTACCAAAGAACTAGAGAATACTCAGGTATTCACTCTGCGAATGATTGTGTGTCAGATCAGGTTTTCCGATGGCATCACTATTGTAAAAAACTGGATGATAAAGAAAAAATTGGAGGGAGATAATGTTCTAACTCAGATAAAACTGAAATGAAGCTCATTGGCTCAAAAAATCCCACAATCCCTTCATTGTTCCTAAGATGGTAAAATTCCATCTCTCATCTGGCAGTAAAGCTCTGGAACAAACTCCCTGATGATGTCCCAACTTCAGATTCGCTCTCCCGAGCTTGAAATGGGAGAGACGCTGCAAGCTTCACCCCTTCATTTCACTCCACTTGAGGAGGGCAGTAGCCATCAATCTCTGAGAGAATCTAACCACAGACCGTGATGGCCAGTGAGAGCTGTTGCAGGCAGACCTTAAGGAACAAAAGGGACAGTCCCTAATCAAACTCCTCCTGAAAGAGGTCACCACGAGCCCCAAACCAACAACCTTCTAACTGAAAGGCCACAGTGCTACCCACTGGGGCGCCCCACACTGTTTTCTCTCTCACAAGGAATTTAGATTGAAATGTGCTTCTCTTGAACTTAATGTTCAACTGCTGTGAAATCCCGACGCGTGATTGGTGCATTTCCTTTGGACATGCTTTCCTGTCGAGGCTGTCTTTGTTGCACAGAGGCCGTTTTATTTAATACTTTACTTATCGTAGTACAGCTTTGAAAAGTTTTGGGGATTTTGTAATGAAGCATTTGCTGTGGCGTGGCATCTATGTAGGCGTTGTGAAGGTCTACGAGCTGTTTATTCAGAGACTGCAGCTATCATTAGCCTCATAAAGCAACCCTTGAGGTGCTGTCAAGGGGTCAAAGTGCACATGGTTGATTTGTTCAGAAGCGCATTACACTGGTGAAACATAAGAAGCACTCATTGAACATCCTTTCTTTTTGAGGAGTTATTCACAGCTAAAATGTTAGAAGCCAGAACAAAGAGTTTTTATAACAGCAAACAGAAGTTTGATCATTATAAAGAGCTACGATTACAATCACAGTTTTTCCACGAGATTCAGGACGTGAAACTATATCAAAGTAAGCTCAGCAGCCGCTCCAGCGTACATAAGCCTCCACACCTCTCCACTTCCTCTCTGGTGATCAAAGAGCACTGCTTAGAAAGCTTCGTCCGAACTCCACAAATATACATTTTCTCTGAACCCTGGATGAGTTTCACATCTCTCAGTTCTCCTTCTCCAGGATCCCACCGGGTACAGACTCCACAGGAATCATCTCACTGCAGGCCATGCACTCGCTGGATTCTGATAGCGGCAAGTTCTACCAGTCAGGGTGTCTCCAGACCCCTCCGTGGCGTCCGTCATGCCCTGCTCATTCAAAGTGCACGGTCCTGCATACTACCAGAGCTCTGAATAAAGAAGCGTCACCTTCTCCCTATCCCTTAGATCAGGGGTGTGAAACTCATTTGAGCTTGCAGGCCGCACGGTGCTTCAGGGGGACCAAACTTCAGAATAATCACATTAAATAAAACATTGATTTTCTTAAATGATTCATTCATTAATAGATCTTATCATTCCTATAAATTGTTTTTTTTTTTGTTTTTTGTTTTTTTAGCAAAGAGCTAGATTCTAAAAGTTGCGAACGATTCTGATGAACAAAAATTTCCACAAAAAATGTTTTGAAAAAACAAAAACAGTCAAATTTTATAATTTTTTTCTCAATTGATGATGCGCTTCAGAAAGCAAGTACAAACCTTTCACTTTCACCTCAAAACTCTTTCAGTTAAATGGAATAACTCTCTTGTAATGTTTTTTTAAAGGAATTAATCAACATTACGCTGCAGTTTTAAATAAACTGTTTACTGTTTTATTTTCCTCACAAAATCTGCCTCTGATAAAAGGCAATTATTAGTTTTAGCTTCGTACTGAAACTTCAGCCTCAGAAAATTTCCACTTTAAAAATTTATCAGCACAACAGCAGTGATATTGTAACCGGTTTTGCCGAACGAATCAATTAAACGGTGAAACGCCGGCGGCTCACTGCACAAGTACTTCCGCGAGAAAAAGTAGACCCGTCATAGTAACACACTGCTGCAATACGCGAGGCTAAACCCTTAGTTAAAAACAGTTTATTAACGAACAAATCATTAGCAATTTATTATTACCAATGTAACATTCATTGAAATGCTACGTTATTAATGCTATTCACAGTGACCCCCCCCCACCCCCCATTCTTTATCAGCTGCACATTCCACTTGATAATTCACACACAACACTCTTTGTTCATTGAGGCAAATGAAAAGGTGATAATTAACAGAGAAACACGGATGTCTCTGTTTGATCAAGCTTTACAGCAGTTTTTTATTGCTTTCCGGTGACTCCGTGGACAATGGAGACTTTGATCTTTACCGGCAAATCTATGCTTTTATGCATTTATGATGGTATCTGCAGTGTCAATGCAAACAGAGTCTCATGTAGATTTAGGTCCGGTTCCAACCATAAGAAGCCCGGCGCCTTATTGGCCGTTTTTTTTTTACAATATTCCCTTTTAAATTATCTGTAAAACCATTTTTATTTTGGAAGTGCTTGATGTCATTTTTATTAGAACAACCCCAGCTTCTTTTTTTACAAATACTTTTTCATTACAATAATTCCACAACAATCTACTGTGAGCAGGCCGGACTGTAAAGTGTAACAGCAGCAGGTACGAAGGGCTCCATCACACAGCGTGCTACTGAACGAGCTGCATCCTCCGATCTCCTACCCCCTACGCGGGATCAAGTGGGCTCCTCAGGACAGAGCTAGCTTTCTTTATCAGTCTGGTCAGTCTCTTCCTGTCTGCTGTCGAAGTGTTGCTGGCCCAGCAGACCACTCCACAGATTCCACCACAGTGTCATGTAAATTCAGATGAATAGCAGGTTACTTATAAGAGCCCACGGCAGTGCATCCGGAAAGTATTCATAGTGCTTCCCTTTCTCCACATTTTTTTATGTTACAGCCTTTTTCCAAAATGGATTAAATTCATTTATTTCCTAAAACATCTACACACAATACCCCATAATGACAATGTGGAAAAAGATTTTTTGAAATTGTGGCAAATTTATTAAAAATACAAAACCTGAAAAATCACATGTACATAAGTATTCACAGCCTTTGCTCAATTCTTTGTTGATGCACCTTTGGCAGAAATCAAGTCTTTTTGAATATGATGCCACAAGCTTGGCACACCTGTCTTTGGGGATTTTTGCCCTTTGCAGTACCTCTCAAGCTCTATCAGGGTGGATGGGAAGAGACGGTGTACAGCCATTTTCAGATCTCTCCAGAGATGTTCAATAAGATTTAGGTCTGGACTCTGGCTGGGCCACTCAAGGACATTCACAGAGCTGTTGTGAAGCAGCTTCATTGACATTTTGGTGGTGTGCTTTGGGTCATTGTCCTGCTGGAAGATGAACATTCGCCCCAGTCTGAGGTCAAGAGCACTCTGAAGCAGGTTTTCATTCAGGATGTCTCTGTACATTCATCTTTCCCTCTATCCTGACTAGTCTTCCAGTTCCTGCTGCTGAAAAACATCCCCACAGCATAATGATCCCACCACTATACTTCACTGTAGGAATGTTATTAGCCTGGTGATGAGCAGTGCCTGGTTTTCTCCAAAAGTAACACCTGGAATTCACTCCAAAGAGTTCAATTTTATTCTCATCAGACCAGAGAATTTTGTTTCTTGTGGTCTGAGAGTCCTTCAGATGCAATTTTGGCAAATTCCAGGCGGGCTTCTATGTGCCCTTTACTAAGGAGTGGCTTCCGTCTGGCCACTCTATCAAACAGGCCTGATTGGTGGATTGCTGCACAGATGGTTGTCCTGTAAGGTTCTCCTCTCTCCACAGAAGAACGCTGGAGCTCAGACAGAGTGACCCTCGGGTTATTGATCACCTCCCTGACTAAGGCCCTTCTCCCCCGATCACTCAGCTTAGATGGCCGGTCAGCTCTAGGGAGAGTCCTGGTGGTTCCAAACATCTTCCACTTACGAATAATGGAGGCCACTGTGCCCATTGGAACTTTCAGAGCAGCAGAACTTTTTCTGTAACCTTCTCCAGCCTCGTGCATCAAGACAACCCTGTCTTGGAGGTCTACAGACAATGTCTTCATGCTTGGTTTGTGCTTTGACATGCACTGTCAAACCAGCGACCTTATATAGACCAGTGTATGCCTTTTCAAATCATGTCCAATCAACTGGATTTACCACCGGTGAACTCCAATGAAGCTGCTGAAACATCTCAAGACTGATCAGTGGAAACAGAATCTATCTGAACTCAATTTAGAGCTTCACGGCAAACGCTGTGAATACTTATGTACATGTGATTTTTCAGGTTTTGTATTTTTAATAAATTTGCAACAATTTAAAAATACAATCTTTTTTCACATTGTCATTATGGGGTATTGTGTGTAGAATTTTGAGGAAATAAATGAATTTAATCCATTTTGGAATAAGGCTGTAACACTAAAAAAAAATGTGGAAAAAGTGAGACGCTATGAATACTTTCCGGATGCACTGTATCTTAATGTGCAGTCCCCGGATTTTCACGGGTATAGGGCAGGAATTGTTGTGCATATGAAAACCAACCACCAGCACCAGAAAATGAACCAGGACAGTTCCTTGTGGAGCTCCTGTACTGCATTAGACCATGTCAGACACACAACCCTGAAACACTCCAAAAACAAATTCAAAAACTTCCAAGCCATTTTTTTTCACTGTGCTTTTTTTGTGCAGGACGTTTGAGAAAAAAAGAGCCCTTATGACAGGTGTTCTACGTCAAAGGGTTATACCTTCTATTTACCACTAGAGGTTGCTTATGGCACAGATCATTGACTGTCTTGCACTTTCATTCTGCAAGATTTCCATTCATATCTTCCTTTCTCAATTATCATTGCGGCTACACCATTGATTCCAGGGTCAGCCAGCACTTGCATCCTCGACGCTGGTGAAGGTGATTAGGTGCTGTGAAGGGCACCAGATATGTTCCACCGCTTCAGATTTGAGCCGGGCAAAAAAAAAATAAACAAGGCTATTTGTTTCGGTGGGAATTTCCACTGCATCAAGCCGATCTGTGCTGTCTGAAGAAAACCTGAACTCTCACCTTTCTAATAAAAAACAAACTAAGTTTTATTTTAAAAATACATTTTCCTTTTCTTAATATTAATTTACGGTACGGTGGACAGTGGGTAGCAAGGTTGTCGGTTGAAGGCTCGCTGGTGAACATCTCCCAAAAACATGTGTTTGGGTTAATGGAATAATCTAAATTCTCCTTAGGTGTGAATGTGTGAGCGAATGTTGCTCTGTGATGGACTAGCGAACTGTCCAGGGTGTACCCCCACCTCTCGCCCAATGTGTGCTGGAGATGCACCAGCAGACTCCTGTGACCCCAAAAAGTGATAAACGGGTTTGAAAATTAATGAATATTAATTTATTCATACCTAAACATTTATTTCTGAAAAGAACTGTTTAGGTTTAAGGAGGTTTTTTTATTTGCTTGATGTAAAACCCCTTAAGGAAAAGACAAAGACCACACTTTTAAGTTCTTAGATTTGTATAGATTAAAAAAACTTTGCCTCATAAACCGAACCATGACATCTGGGTTTTTTTTTTAAACCAAACTGGGGTTTCAGTTCGACCCCTAATAACTATACCCACCCGTAATAAAAAATAGCTTTTCTGTTTGATCACAGACGCCGTGTTTTTTCAAACTGAATACTTTAGAAAAGTCTTTAGAGTGGTTTGCCTTTTCTTGTGGATGGACACAATATCTTCTGTACACAGTGTGAAAAATAAATGGGGTATGTGTGAACTTGATGTAAGATACTAATGCCTTAACCATGTTTATGAAGATTTCCAAAGGTGCTCTATGTTCAAGCGTTCTGCATTGAGCGGGTTTCACTGACTAGAGCTGTTCAAGGTGGATTGTGTGTGGTTTAAGGTGTATTTTTCATGACTTTGTTTTGCAGCTGGTTTTCAGAAGATTTAAGACTGCAGTTTTGAACACTGCTGAGCTTAATCTCGAGTTGTGCAGGACTTTTGGAGTCACATTGAGTCTTAATTACAGGATATCGACTGAGTGGTAAAGAGATAAAGTTTAGAGACTTCTTTCTGGCTTTTATCTCCGGTTTTGCTTCTTCTCAGCTTTCGGTTGTCCTTGGTTTGTTGCCTTTTCTGGACCCAGGCTGAAAATTGACCCTGCTATTGATAGAGAACTAGATTTCTTCTAAAAAGTAAACGTGTTTTTTCACGTGTTTCTGTCGTGCACATACCAATTTACATCTCAATATACATTACTTCAAAAAATGTGATTAAAACCTTTTTCTGTATATTTTCCTAAAACCGTATTTGTACTGGATGATTATGAGCAGACAACTGCAGATTGGAGATTCTATGAGCAAAACAAGAAAAATCAAGCTTCGTTCTGAAGAGCACGGAATGGAAAGATGGGCAAGAGAAGCTCAAAGTATGCAGATAGATGCTTTCTGCTGTTACAGCTAACGGCAGAGAGGAAACAGGATTCAGCGGATGAAGTTTGGTGAGTGGTTCAGTAAGACTCATCGCAGGAAGTTACGGCAGTCGACAAGTTAAAAACGAGGTTCCTGGGATCGTTATACTGCAAAAGATTTGTGTCCGTACAAAATCTGTCCATAATCTGCAGCCTCTCCTGGATGAATGTTAACATGACCACGACAAGGAGGGGGTTGAGAGAAACCAATCAACTCTCCATATAGGGGCATTAAGACCTGCAGCTGAATGTTGTGCAAATGAATAAATGTTTCAGAATCTGCAGAGGAGCATTTCTTCAACCTGGTGTCTTGGCGATATCAGGAATAAACTTGTGAGGGAGATCTGTTAGGTGGAGATCTCTTTCCCCAAAGGTCTCCAGAAACATTACTGTTGGTTTATTTTTCCTGGATAAGTGCGTGAAACAAAGCCAACTCTGAAATTTGACTTCGGAAACTCCTTTCCACAAGGTTTAATATAGTCCCCACATGTCACACAAGTCAAAAGATGGAGCACTTTTTGGTTTTCCGATTCATGACCCGTGTAGAAACTATTCCTTAAAGGTCATGAGAGCATCACCTCTTACCTGAGAGGTCACCAACACTTGACCTGTCCTCATGCAAGACTGGCACACTATGTATACTGTGCATATTTACGTCTAGGGGTCAAATTATCTATTACAGCCTGAGCCTAAACAAGGTCTTTAGGGCCATGAATCAAAAGAAAGTTCTCAGCAGAGGTCTGCAGTTGCATCGCAGCAGAAGAGCTGGGAATACGGACATGACAGAGACAGGTGCACATGGAGTCACTCTGCTAAGTTTAGCAGATAGAGAACTAGCATTCTCCATATGTCTTCTTCTATGAGGGATTAAAAATACAATGCTGCTTGAGAAATTTCGTATCTCTGGGTACCACTGTATATTTAAAAGTATTGAGTATTAGCACAATAGCTTCCTCTTTATTTCCACCATATTCAGTTTGCATATCACTGTTTTAATGCACTGCAAAGCAGCACGAGTGAAGGAGCACTGATTATCACCAGCATGGGGAAATAAGAGTAAGATGAAAATAAATCAGAGAAGGAGGACGAAACAGGTGAGGTATTTAAAAACATGCTCATATATTGGAAACCATTTGACAAAGCGATTTTAATGAGTCTCCAAGTCCTGTTCTCAGGTTTTTCCGAGTCCCTTCGTCAAAGGGTCGTATCTCTTCTCTATAGATTCAGCTGCCACTCTTTGTTAATTACATTAGATGTTTTAGACTATAGTTAGTGTAACCCAGTGTGTTATTTTGCTGTATTTGTTTTTGTTTAATTTGAAAGGGTTCAATTCAATGTTGAAATTAATGTTATAATAGGTTATGACAGTTCATGTGACATTATAAAGTTCATTGTAAATTATGTTTAGTTGTATTTTGAATGTATTATATTTTGTTCATTTGTGTGATGCACATATAGTTTGGTTTGGATGTACTGTTGGAACATGTGCTTGGTGCAACCTAACACATGGACTGTCAATCTCGTTCCAAAGAAACAATGATAGGACATTGGAAAGAGATGAACGAATGAGTAATCCCGGAGGGGAGGGGGGAAGAGGAGATTGCCGGAGACGCATCTGTTTTTTGGGACACCCATGCTAAACTGTGAGGAGATAAAGGGATTTATGTCACCTGGATTATAAAAGAAAAAACGACTCCGTGACGGATTTGCAGCGTTGTGTTGGACGTGTGACGCAACCTAAGAGGATTCTTTTTCGTTATTTGGAACTCGGAAAGAGTGAAGCGGCTAACGAGCCTCACCGCACCCAAGCCCCGATCAGGCCTGCAACGCAAACTGACGGTTTGAACATTTATTTATTTTTTTGTGATTGTTCATGCACGTTGTTCATTTGTGGGAACTTCTTCTTCTTTTACTTTCGACTGTTCCCAGTTTAGGGGTCGCCACAGCGAATCATCCTTTTCCACCTAACTCTGTCCTCAGTATCCTCTACTCTTGCACCAACTACCTTCATGTCCTCTTTCAGCACATCCATATATCTCGTCTTTGGTCTTCCTCTTGACCTCTTGCCTGGCATCTCCATCTCCAACATCCTTCTACCAATATAACCACTATCCCTCCTCTGCACATGTCCAAACCACCTCAATCTGGCCTCTGACTTTGTCTCCAAAACAACCAACCTGAGCTGTCCCTCTGATGTGCTCGTTCCTAATCTTGTCCATCCTCGTAACTCCTAAACTGAACCTCAACATCCTCATCTCTGCTACTTCCATCTCTGTCTCATGTCTCTTCCTCACTGCCACAGTCTCCAACCCATACATCATAGCTGGTCTCACTACTGTTCTGTACACCTTTCCTTTGATTCTTGCTGACACTCTTCTGTCACACAACACCCCTGACACTTTTCTCCACCCACTCCAACCTGCCTGCACTCGTCTCTTCACCTCTTTTCCACACCCCCCGTCACACTGGCCTGTTGACCCCAAATACCTAAACTCCTGCACCTTCTTGACCTCAGCCCCCTGTAACCTCACTGTTCTATTTCCCTCTCTCTCGTTCAAACACATGTATTCTGTCTTGCTGCGACTGACTTTCATTCCTCTTCTTTCTAGAGCTGACCTCCAACTTTCCAGGTTTCCTCCACCTGCTCTCTGCTCTCACTACAAATCACAATGTCATCTGCAAACATCATTGTCCATGGAGATTCCTGTCTGACCTCATCTGTCAACCTGTCCATCACCATAGCAAATAAGAAGGGACTCAAAGCTGATCCTTGATGTAGCCCCACCTCCACCTTGAACTCCTTTGTCTGACCTACAGCACATCTCACTCCTGTCTTACTTCTCTCATACATATCCTGAACTACTCTGACGTACTTCTCTGCCACTCTTGACCTCCTCATACAGGACCAAAATTAATATAAAAGGAACATTAAAAAATAAAAAGGAATAAAAAAAATAAAAAGGAATATTACCTCACCTAACCAGACGTAATTCACACCCTCACGGAGAAGCACGCCGTCTCATGTACGTTGCCGACCAATGGACTACTTGCAGCAAGACTTTGGCGTTCTTCCCAATGGAGCTCAGTAAGTTCTGGTTTCACTATGGCTACGTTCTACACCAGTATGGAATTAATTGTGTGCCAATAAAATTAACGTAATTTCAGCTAAAACTAACAAAAATAAATTGATTACAAAGAATAGGAATCATTCTAAAAACAAAACTAATCAAGTAATTACCATAAACACTGAATTCAAATTTTTCGTTTGCGATACTGAAAAGTTACGTTTGTAATTCTGGCACAAATCTCCCATGAGGGTTTGGAATTCATTTTATGCCAAAATTACGACCCCTAATAAATTAATAACAACAAAAAATCAGCCTGAAAACAAAAATAATCAAGTAATTACCATAAAAATCGTTTTTGATCATAAATAGACTTTAAAAAGCTTCAGTTTTGCTTCTCATGATTACAATTTCAGCATCTTTGTTTTTGCTTTCTATTTTTGTGTTTGCGATCCTGATTCCTGAAAGTTGCGTTTGTCGTTCTGGCACAAACCTTCCATGGGGGCGGGGATAAAAGTGGTTCGCCGTCATTGGCTAGTACGAATTTGATTGGCAGCTCAATGAACGGAACGTGCAAGAGTTCGAGTTTAGGAGTCACGTTTAAGATCCCAGAGCAGAAGCAAGCGCTCAGCCCTCATTCAATTCAACGTTGCTCGTATATTCTCATCATTAGGATTAAAACTAGATCACTCTTTAAATGAATCGAGGGAGACTATTCAAGATGGAAAACACCAACCGCCACATGTTGCACGAAATCTGTTCATGATATCCTTAAGCTTTATGTGGAGAAATTAATATTTCTGTGCTTTTCTCAGGACTGCGTTTGTCCAGGAGGTGGCGGTAGCCACATATACTGTATGTTTACCGTATGTTGTCAAGGAAACGGAGTTGTGTCTGCAGGAACGAACAGTTTGATCACGTCACTAAGTTCACAGCTAATCTCCGTTTATATGTATGATGCAAGATGATGAAACTATAAAACCTAAAAAAAAAAAAAAGGCAAACCAGTCTCAAATATAGAATGGCTTTATTTGGCACCACCATGATTTTGATCCCAGAAACCTCTAACTCTCACTGTAAAACCGTGTGTTTCTGAGATTAACAAGGTTTAAGAGTACAAAGTATGAGCTCCTTCCAATCAAACTGAAAGCATTACTTTCACAAACCATCAGTGCTGCCACAAGAACTTGTTTATCGTTAAAAACAGCACATAAGCAGAAGGGGCACTGGAAACAGCAGTTAGATGCAGAGTATTTGTGAAAAACAAACATTCCCCAGCTCTGTGCAGTAGCATTCCTCTGAGATGGTCGGCACAATTCATTTACTACTATACAAAACACAACAGATACAAAAGGATAAGATACTTTTTTAAATGAAAAGTATAATCGTATAAGATGATCACATGAATTTAGATGTGAAATACACTTTTTTTCATCATTTTCATAGACTTTTATATTTGATCAGCGGTATATTGTTTGTAATTATACTATAATGTAATACACAAATATTAATATGTTCAGAATTCTTTGAACATATACAAAAGTCACATGTTCTATGTTTGTGTGCAAAAAGCTATCATTGAGAATTTACAAAAAAATGTTCAGTGGGATAGTTCAGCCCAAAATTAAAATGTATATTTTGCTGCATACATGCACACTCTCACGTTGTACCACAGATGAGTTTCTAAATACTGCTGTACGGACTAATCCTGATGGAATTTCTATGGGCAAATTATCCCTTCAATACAAACCTATACAATTCAATACAAGCCAGCTCGGTGCGAACCCAAGCCTCATACTTTCTTTATACTGTGCAAAACCTTGAGCTAGTGCAAGCAACAAACCGGGAAGAGCTTCTCAAACCACACTGTCCTCCTCAGGGTGCTACATCACTGAATGAACACAAGGCACGGGACTCAAAACCTGCACTGAGGAAGTTGCAGAGATCTGGCACACAACAGGACATGCTCCTGCTAGCTCACATTAATTTGAGAAGAAGATGTGCAGTGCTTCGATTTATCATCAACTTTAGGGAAGAAACGATTAGCTGTATGGCTTTTAATACATCCAGAGAAGATAAGGAGAGCTGTTTGTGTCAGAAGTGTGATTCTATCCGAACTCTCATCAGGGATTAAATGAATGCAGACGTGTAACCAAAGTCTCTTTTTAAAAAGAAAGCTTTGTCTGAATTGTAGCTATTGAAATTAATAGGCTAGCTCTGAAATACGACCCATTAACCAGAACAAAGTACTCCAGCCACGTTTGAGCTCTTGGTATGATTCATTTTGAGGGAGGTCTTCTCCTTCAGTGCAGTCTATGAAGAGAACTCTTTACAGGTCATCATCACCGATTCCTTCAAAAGCGTAGTTCCCGTGGAATTCATTGCCGCTGATGTCACTAGTTGAGTTTGAAGAACTAAGTCCTCTCAGGGAGACAGAAGACAGCTTAGTCTGTGGACATAAGAATGGATGAGATTTGCATGCAGTTATAACACTCTGAACATCTATAATCAAGTTATTAAAGAGAAAATTGCTACTATGCTTAGTATTTGTGGAATTTCACAGATTCTTTAAGATGAGCAATGTACTAAATCTTTTGAAATGGTTCGCATTTTGGTGAGTGGTACTAAAATCTGAGAACAGCTAATTCACCTAAAAAAAATTTAAATCAGAAGCATCAACACAGTGTTCTGGGTCGCTTTAATTATTTTATACACTCAACAGCCACTTTATTAGGTACACCTTGCTTCTTGTGCCAGGTTGGACAGAATTTGCCTTCTATATGACGAGGTAGAGTTACTCTTGTTTAATTGTCTATGAGTACATTTTAAATAAAACAATACACTAAACAGATTTCAGAAGTGACAGACACACTCTTGTGTTTCTTAGTGCTTAATTTCTCCACCCGCTCAAGGAACTCATTTCTGCGGGCTAATAAAGTTTAATTTTTGTCCAAAAAGAGGTGGTAATTTTGTCCAAGATGGGGCGGGACCTACATTACAGGAAGTCTGCTGTGATTGGACCCCATCTGTCAGTTAGTTTCAGTTATTTCAATGTAAAATTGAGTCCACAAAGATATTAGCTCACTAATAAAATAAATTGTTAACATGACTAGTCACAAGGCAGGGAGATTTACACATATTACAACAAAAACAACAAAGATGACTAGATTGGCAATTTTATTTAAAACGACTAACATCCTGTACAGATCCATTCAAATCAAATGCTTAACTGTTTTAAGCTGATGTTATTTGTAAAAGATTTCAACTTTTTTAAAGGTCTTATTCAACATCAGCAAAATTATGTATCAATACATCTGTCCATGTACCAAAAGTAACAACTCTTTTTAAGATAAGATTAAAACAATGTATTGATTATACCGTGAGGAAAATAAGTATTTGAACACCCTGCTATTTTGCAAGTTCTCCCCCTTAGAAATCATGGAGGGGTCTGAAATTTTCAGCGTAGGTGGACGTCCACTGTGAGAGACATGATCTAAAAAGAAAAGTCCAGAAATCACTGTGTATGATTTTTTTAACTAATTATTTGTATGATACAGTTGGAAATAAGTATTTAAACACCTGAGACACGCTTCCTGTAGTTTTTCACCAGGATTGCACACACTGCAGGAGGGATTTTGGCCCAGTCCTTTGGCTCCCTCATTGTGGTTTCTGGGCTGTCGCTGAGACACACCGAGTTTGAGCTCCCTCCAAAGGTTTTCAATTGGGTTTAGGTCTGCAGACCTTATGATTTAGGTCCATCAGAACCTTGATATGCTTCTTACAAAGCCACTCCTTTGTTCTCCTGGCTGTGTGCTTCGGGTCATTGTCATGTTGAAAGACCCAGCGTCGACTCATCTTCAGTGCTCTAAGTGAGGGATGGAGGTTGTTCCCCAAAATCTTGCAATACATGGGCCCGGTCATCCTCTCCTTAATACAGTGCAGTCGCCCTGTCCCATCCCCAAAGTACCCCTAAACCTCCTCCATGCTTCACAGTAGGGATGGTGTTCTCGGGATGGTACTCATCATTCTTCTTCTTCCAAACAGATTTAGTGGAATTATGACAAAAGAATTCTATTTTGGTCTCATCTGACCATGTGACTTTCTCCCTTGACTCCTCTGGATCATCCGAATGGTCGTTACCAAACTTAAGACGGACCGGGACATGTGCTGCTTTAAGCAGGGGAACCTTCCGTGCCATGCATGATTTCAAACCATGTCGTCTTAGTGTAGTACCAACAGTAACCTTGGTAACGGTGGTCCCAGCTCTTTTCAGAGCATTGACCAGCTCCTCCCGTGTAGTTCTGGGCTGAATCCTCAACTTTCTTAGGATCACTGAGACCCCACGAGGTGAGATCTTGCGTGGAGCCCCAGTCCAAGGGAGATTGACATTCATGTTTAGCTTCTTCCATTTTCTAATGACCGACCAAGCTGCTTGGCAATTTCCCTGTAGCCCTTTCCATCCTTGTGGAGGTGATCAATTTTGTCTCTGGTGTCTCTTTGGTCTTGGCCTTGGTAGTAGTCGGAGTCTTACTGATTGTCCGGGGTGGACAGGTGTCTTTATGCAGCTAACGATCTCAACCAGGTGCTTCTAATTTAGGATAATAAATGGGGGGTGGTGGATTTTTTTAAGGTGAACTTTGAGGGTCAGAATTCTAGCTGATAGAAAGGCGTTCAAATACTTATTTCCCACTGTATCATACAAATAAACAGTTAAACAAAATAATATATCGTGATTTCTGGATTTTTCTTTTTAGATCATGTCTCTCACAGTGGACATGCACCTATGCTGAAAATATCAAACCCCTCCAGGATTTCTAAGTCAGAAAACTTGCAAAATAGCAGGGTGTTCAAATACTTATTTTCCTCACTGAAGTTAATACCATACTAGCAAAAGCAGCAAAAAACATTTTTTAATTGTATCTTTGCAAGCTGTTTTAGTAAGTCTAGTCCAGTAAGTTTAGCTGGAGTCATTTAAATTGATAATCTAGTCATCTTTATTGTTTTTGTTTTAATAAATCTAGTAAATCTACCTATAGGAGCCATTTATGTCTTTACATTTATTTTGCGCTGAAACCAGGTGGGATCAATAAAGAGTTATTTATTTAACAGGTGTTCTTAATACTTTATTTGGAGTTGCTTTCTCAAAGTCATATATTGATGATAACCTTGCATCATCATGTAGAAAAGCTGCAACACTTTAATGCCAAGTCAAATGAAGTCTGGACTTTTTTGTGTGCATAAAACTTATGTATACAAGTGGCAGATGTGTTAATATCTTTTGTTTAATTTTATTTAAAAAAAGTCTGGACCACTGACAAGTTTGGGGACCACTGTGCTAATAAACATGGAAAAAGAACCTGACACAGGAACTCACAGATAGCTTGACGACTTGTTCTCGGCTTGGATCTGGAGAGTCCTAAACACATTGAGATATTAGCAGTCTTCTACATTACATCAGCGTATATGTTGCGAATGAAAGTGCTTGATGCATACCAGGAGAGGAGGAGACTTCACAGCTTGCTGACTCTCGGAGTCCTGGATTGAGCCATTCAGACGTTTCCTCTGCATCTGCTTGAAACACACAACACAAGCACAAAGATCACACAATCCCCATCATCCAAGCTTTTCTAATGTGGATAACAGAAGGAACTGAGACTAAAACTGTGCCAGTTTATCAAAACGTTCAGTTTGAATGATTGTTTATCTAAAAGGAGTTTTGTCAAAAATTAATGATTTCAGGCTCATGCCCTCCAACATAAGATAATGCAAAAAAACTGAAAGATTACAGTGACCAAATTCTTTACAGAATAATTTAAAATAATTCATGACAGAATACATGTGTTTGAACGAGAGGGAGGGAAATAGAACAGTGAGGTTACAGGGGGCTGAGGTCAAGAAGGTGCAGGAGTTTAGATATTTGAGGTCAACAGTCCAGTGCGACGGGGAGTGTGGAAAAGAGGTGAAGAGACAAGTGCAGGCAGGTTGGAGTGGATGGAGAAAGTGTCAGGGGTGTTGTGTGACAGAAGAGTGTCAGCAAGAGTCAAAGGAAAGGTGTACAGAACAGTAGTGAGAGCAGCTATGATGTATGGGTTAGAGACTGTAGCAGTGAGGAAGAGACAAGAGGCAGAGATGGAAGCAGCAGAGACGAGGAGGTTGAGGTTCAGTTTAGGAGTGACGAGGATGGACAAGATTAGGAACGAGCACATCAGAGGGACAGCTCAGGTTGGTTGTTTTGGAGACAAAGTCAGAGAGGCCAGATTGAGATGGTTTGGACATGTGCAGAGGAGGGATAGTGGTTATATTGGTAGAAGGATGTTGGAGATGGAGATGCCGTCAAGAGAAAGGCCAAAGAGGAGATATATGGATGTACTGAAAGAGAACATGAAGGTAGTTGGTGCAAGAGTAGAGGATACTGAGGACAGAGTTAGGTGGAAACAGATGATTTTGATGTGGCGACCCCTAAACTGGGAACAGCCGAAAGTAAAAGAAGATTCTTCACAAACTCCAAACTGGCTGCTGACCTTCTTAATGCTTCCGCCAGATTTCTTCACCATCAGCTCATCCACCATCGACTGCAGACAGATGCTCATCATGATTGCCTGAGAGGGAAAAAAAAAGTCTTATTCTCTAAATTCAGTCTTTTGCTGCAGTTTTACGCTGCTCAATCACTGATACAAACAATCTTTTATGCTCGTTGTACTTCATTTTCCTGTCAAGCACTACTGCACTCATCCAATGCAGAGTTTCTATTTCTTTTCAAGATTTTTAGAGTAGTCGTGTCACAGATGTTTTCACACTGCACGACTGTCTGGAGCAGCGTTCAGTTGCTGCTGTATTCACTGAGCACGAGAAATCGTTGACAGGGATTGCACACTGCCACTATGTCTCGCAAACCAAACACTCTGGACAAGACTGGAGCAAGTTTTTTTTCATCCATTTATGGGGACTGAGAAATATTTGTAACTCCGCCCAACACCCGCTGCCCTGAATGCTGCTCTCTCACTGGCTGCAGGTAATCAGCTATGTTATTTACATTACATTAACTCTTTTGACACTGCAGACAGCATCTTTTGGTAGTTCCAAAGCACCAATTTTCCTGTGAATTTGATAACAAATTCTCAAAACTGACCCAAAAGCATACATCATTGTGCCATCTGAACTCTGCATTGCTCTTCATTTGCAATGTTGTATCAATATGGTTTTTTTCTAGAGAGTGAATATTTAATTTTGTCTGAAAATTAGGCTCGAGTCAAGATGGACTAGATGGCTAAAGTTTATACACAAAGTTTGAAGTTGACTTGTAAAATTGCAGTTTAAAAGTATTCTTGGTAATATAAACTAAGCAACATGTCACCATGACTTTACTAAGCTGAGATAGAGATATGGCGAATTGGTTGCTTTGCTCAAAATTATGTCTCCCATTGCACTTTGAGTGAAATAAATTAACCCCTGTCACTAGGATTTATCAGTGATGTCATAAAAATTATTAATGAATAAATTCATTCATTCATTTTCCAACCCACTTATTACCCTTTTTGGGTTACCGGGGTCTCCGGCGCACATCGTGCGAAAGGCAGGGGTACACTCTGGACAGGTTGCCAGTCCATCGCTTTAAGTAATTACTATAATTAAAATAAATAAACCACCATTTCTCTGTGATGCGACACATTAAAGATATTTTTGTTGCCTTTTCCCATTTATTTTAAATTGGCCCGTTTATAGTTGATGATAATTTTTTAACCCTTTCTAGAGCCTAGGGTTCAAACACTTTTTGTTCTTGGACAAGGTTACCAAAGTGATTTCCCAGAATTCCTTTAGTAGTACCAGTCTGAAAAGACACAGCAACCCGAGTCAAAGCAGCGACAAATAACTATATGTTGTGTATGACAGTCTGAACGTAATAAAGAATCTAATCTAATGGAACAACTGCAAGACTACGACTGAAACACCCGAAAGACAGGCTGACCACTGACCTGCTGGCTGGTGATGGTGACCCACTGCAAACGGTCTTTGCTCATCAAGTACTCAAAGGCCAACTCAAGTTTCACTTCGCATTTAGTGGAACTGCTGGGATTAGGGGTACCATTCGTCACTGGTACCTGCTGCAGAGTAAAAGCCAGGTTATTACTACTACTACTACTACTACTAATAATAATAATAATAATAATAATAATACTGTAATTCTAATGGCAATTCAATTCTTTCCAAAACTCAACTAGTCAACATTAGCTCAAAATTTAATTGTGATAGAAATTATTGATCAAGGTACAGGAAACACTTTGTTTTAGAGAATTTTTAAAAGCACGAGATTCCGTTCTGCTAGTGGAAATCCAGCATGAGCCGAATGGCACCATGAAGCATTTAGTTGCTTCCTGCATCAGCTGTGTAAATCAAGAAGATTGCTAACCGTTTCTCACATACACATTATTTGTCAAAACAACAATAGATACTTCGAATGCATTTCTACTTTTATTTCAACATTGAAAAATGTAGTGATGTCACATATAATAAGCCTAATATTCAGAGTATCCATGCTTTGCTGACGTGTTCTCCTGAAATAGCATTTACTTTACTCAAGGGTTCATTCGCCTTGATGCATGTGTATTGATCAGAAGTCATATCGGTAAACAGCTGTCAGACTTAATTGACAGCCTTTAGAATTCATATCATGGCAAGAACTAAACCGCCACCTTTACTTTAAGAAATGAAGGTCAGAAATTTCAAAAACATCAAACGCAGATGCAAAAACAACCAGGCGCTATGAGAACCTTGCTTACTTGAGGACCACCCAAGAATAAAATATCAAGAGTCAGGAATAACAAGCGAATGCTGTTTAGAACCCAGATGAATGCCTTTGTGGTCAAAAACACAACACGAAGAAGAGATTTGGTTGAGCCGAGAACACAAAGAGTGGATAACCCAATACGCTTCCACACAACAACGCAGAAAAGATGAAATTATGATCTCTGCATGGAAGGTTCCCATCGAATGAGGAGGAGTTATTGTATAGGTGTGATTTATTCTTAATTAAAAAAAAAGTATCATCCTGTCCGGTTAGGACTTATGTCTTTCATGTCTTTTTTTATATATATATTTTTTTTTTATTAAAAATTTTTTTTAAGGAATGAACACATCATCAGAACTCATCTTTTTTAACCGTGTTGGTGTCAGTAATTCATGAAATATCTCGAGAAAGTTATCTTTCATACGTGGTGCCGTAAACACATCGCCTCACTCTCAAGGTAAGGCTTTCACATTTGTGTACATATTACATATTTTGCGTGTGTTTTATTATCATTTATTACATTAACATTGTGTAGATTTAAGGATTGAAGAAACATTACTTGATTTTTCTCTTGATTTTTTTTCATCTACTTATTCTGTTGTTTCTGAGAGCCGTTGCACGGATTAGGTGTTTTACATGTAAAACTTGCTTCAAGATACGAAATGTTCAAGATCCGAACATCACCCTGGAACGGATAAAATTCGTATCTTGGGGTACCACTGTAGTTTTACATTAAATCTTCAGTGCATTAGGGCTATTCTTTCAAAAACAAATGTTATTCAAGCTGAACCATAGTCGGTTCAGGTCAACTGCTCATTATAATCAAACAGGCTACAAACAATCTACATGTATGAGCATGTTTATTTCAGTCAGGTTCCTTCTGGGGACATCACACAGACTCCACAAGGAGAGGCTAAGAGCTAAGGCATGGATACCAAGAACTACTGAATTCACTTAAATGTTTTCATGAGATCATTTTAGAGGAATTACAAACCTTTGATTATTAAAATGATGTCTCAAGTCACTTCTAAGAGACTCACCGATGATGTGACTCTCCAGCATCTCATGCGTGTGACTTTGAAGCTGCCCTCCTTTATCTGTTCGCTGGGCAACTTTACGTGGAAGTTCAGCTCGTTGTTCCCGGCGCCCACTAAAACATGACAGCCTTTCTCTGGAAAGTCTGTGATGCAGGGATCAAACTTGATGTAGCCATAGTACTTGAGCGTCTGAGCTAGGCAGATGAACTGTGGAATGAAGCAGTGGAACATGCTGACGATGATCCACCATCGCCCAGAGATTCCCTTTACCGAAGCTGCTGGAATCAAACACTGAACTAAAACATACCTCTTTCTTTGAGCCCTTCTCCTGAAGAGATTTCAGCTGTTTGTGCTGCTCTTTGTTTGCCAAGATCCATCCGCGCTCCACGTCTGCCATTGTCTGAACAGAAGAATAGCACGGTTCACTCTGAAAGTGGCTTCTGAATGCAATATCCATTTCAAACAGGATTTGTTTTGATTAAAAATATATACCAAATAGAGATTTTTAGTGCTCTATAGCAAAAAAAGTGGATCATCAAAAACCTTTAGCTGCTTTATTGACTAAAGTGTGTTTGTCTCGTTCATCTCTCTGATTTCTTCTTATTAGGGGGTCTGTGATCATAGAAGAACAATCCATTGATTAATTGAATTGATTCTTTCATTAATTGGCTTTTCTGTTTTTTTTTTTTTGTTTTTGTTTTTTAAACACATTTTAAAGAACAGTAATTTCCACAAAACCAAGTCTATACTGAGTCAACACTAAGTTAAATGCAATGCCTTTAATTTGCGGTAACTACCGGTAGTCTTCAGATCATTTTTGTTTTTCTATGTCATAAAAATGAACATTTTCATAAAAAGTGAACATAAAAATCATTTTAATGAGTGGGAAAAGCTGGGTTACTTTGTATCTTAAGAAATTGTAATGGACGCTGTGTGAGGGCAACTATTCCTGTAAAATTATGTAACATTTCACCACTCAATGTTTTCATATGAAGAGCCACAGGCTCTCTAAATCCTTTTCTCTGCTCCTGAGAACAGCACACATCGCAGACGAGTGAAGACTTGTGTCACGATGGCAGACACAATGCTGCACAGTGCTCTGCTGGATTGAGCTACGCTGCGTTTGTTTTGATGCACGCATACAAGGTTGATGGAGGTAATGAACTGGCAGCAGTGAGGGAGACCAGTCAGATGAGCCATTCAGCCAGAACGAATGAAGCCACTAGAAGTCATCAGAAACACCTGAACAGGTTGCTAGATTTATAAAAAAGGTGCACTATATCTGGTGAAAATAGATTTCTTCACATCTAGTTTCTTGTTTTCTTCACATATGTTTCTTCAACAGGAGATCTTTCAGTCTCGTTCTGTGTTTGCTGCGTGGACTTGAGTCTCATGAGGTCCTCTCATGAGCAAATTCACTGCATTATATATATGTGCACGTTTGCCTGTTGTGTTTTGTGAATTGCATGTCTGTAGGAAGTCTGAACAAAATCAGAATTCGCTTCATTCATTTAATTGCTACGCAGATCCCGAGCTGATTAAGATTTAATCGAAGTGAATACTGACTTGACTCCTGCAGAAGTGCAATGTGTTTTGTGATTCACACATGGATATATTTCATGCAGTGAACTTGCATCTGGATATGTGCCTTCTGTATTTGTATGTTTCTTTGAGCTTTTGCTTTTTCTCTTACCCTGAGACATTTTCATTTTATTTTATTCTTCTGGTTCTTTGCAACATGCGGCCACCAGAATCATCCTACTTCAGCATCTGGGCTGTCGTACAGTCATTCAGCCAACAAGTATTTGAGCCAACAACACAATACTGGGAGTGCATTCTGGTATGAAAACAAACGGACGCTACCAGTGTGTTAAAAATATCACTTAAAAATGGAGACAGAATTAGAACCTGTGAAATCTGAAATTATAAATCTGTGCTTTTGGGTTCTAATAATTAGATATAAAGGTATAGAGATCAATAATATGACAAGGATGGAATTTTGTTTAAAGAACTTCTGCACACTTTCAATAAATCGTTTAACTTTATTTCACTTGCCAAATATCACTGTATTTGTCTCCTGAATGATGTATAGAGCTGAAATGATAAGTCGACAATGTCGACAATAAAAATTTGTCGACAAATATTTGTGTTGTCGAGTAGTCGTTTGATGTCATGTAAATCTTTCCCGAATGCAACTGCGGTAGAAGAAAACTCTAGTTTAAAAAAATTTGTTAGAATATTTGTAACTCATTATTTTAACTAGTTGAAAAAGCAGAATAATCGCTCAAAGGCTGCTGATTAATCATTGAAATAATCGATGACTAATCAATTAATCGGTCTAATAATCGATAGACTAATCGATTACCAAAATAATCGTTTGTTGCAGCCCTAATGATTTATTAAACTGAAATGTCTTATTTAAACAACCGATGATTGGAAAACGTTTACACATGCTATGCACTTTAGCACTTTAAACTATTGAAGAACCCACTGTCTTGTTTTGTACACATGTCCTATGACACCGAGGATTTGTGCAACTCACGAAGTGTTCGCCACGACTCTAACTCGGCCCTTATCAATATTAAACATTATGTCCCGCGAGGGGCTTCTTCTAAACACCTCAAGATAATTTACAACACCTGAGGCTGATAGAAAGAACCTGATTGGATGGTTGGAGTCTAAAGATCTCCTGAATTCATTTTCACTTTGCTGAGTTGTATATTTTTTGCATTTTGATAAATGTTTAGAAGGTAAACTAATTATTTCAATGTATTTAAATTGATTTGTTTTTTTTAACATTTGTGTAGTCGCACATGATTAATTCTGTCAGGGTTTTTGCACAATGTTCATGTTTCCAACACAGCATAACTGTGAACAGGTTATCCTTAAATAGTTTAGGTTATTATTATGAAACAATAAGGTTTAATTTCATACTAGCATTACATTCCATTTATGTGCGTTCCATAAGTGTTTATCTTGTGCGATCCCGTGACTAAAGACATTTAGAGTTTGACAACCCTGGGGAGGATGAGTTACCCTTGTAAATATACCTCTACGACACAAACGAAAACCCTTCTGAGGTATATGCAGCAAATCTCTGAATCAGCGAACTTCAGAAGCAGCATCACTTTAAAGCCACTGTGCTGTGTACATAAGCAGAGGGAGGCATCTTGTTTCCGTCCGCACTTTCTATTTCAGTTGTACTTCCACACTTTCAGAGGGAGGGGTTGTCATGCCATGCCCACTTTTATCTTGCTTACTAATTATTTTAATACACAAAAACATATTACCTGCACATATAACAAGTTGAGTCCCACGCGGTCATCCATGACATCACCATCATACGCCATGTCCCAGTAGCTGAGAACAGATAATCTCATTAATCATTTCCCAGCCCTTCCCCCACTCTCTCCTAATTGCAATATTATCCAGCTGCAAGACTTACATTCGAGGGTTTGGAGTAGGTGTTAGATTAACACTAGAAAGTGCTGTTTGCCTAACGTATCCAGCATTGCAGATGGGTGCTACTCCATTGTTATGGTGTGTCCCATTGTAGTGTCTCATGTATCTCCTCAATCAAAAATATCCTTTTGCAGCTCTTCAGCCTCCTGCTCTCAGAGCTTTGGCAGGTTCATGAAGAAGCTGTTCTCAGTGGTACCCCGAGATACGAATATAATCCATTCCAGGGTGACGTTCGTATGTTGAACAATTGGTATCTTTTACATGTGAAACGCCTAACCCGTGCAACAGCTCTCAGAAACAACAGAATAAGTAGATGAAAAAAATGGAAAACCAGAGAGAAATCAAGTAACGTTTCTTCAATCCTTAAATTTACACATTGTTAATGTAATAAATGATAATAAAACAGAATAAAACACAAGCAAAATACGTAATATGTACACAAATGTGAAAACCTTGAGAGTGAGGCGACGTGTTGGAGGAGGTGGAACGGATGCAGAAAACATTACGACACCACGTATGAAAGTTAACTTTCTCCAGATATTTCACAAATTACTGACTCCAACATAAAGCGTAGAGAATACCGAGCGTGTGAGAAGGGATGGAGATATGCTTCTGAGAATGCGTCACTGGGTTTCTCTAAGTTGCGCTACAGAACAACACTTTCCACGTTATAAACGTTATTAACACTTTGACTCTAACATTTGTTATAGTACATAATTGGTAATCTATACATAATGTTTTGCTCAATTTAAAACTGATTTAAAGTGTTTTAAGGCGTATCTTCAAAGGGAGAAAGGAGCGCAAGGACGCGGAAGCGCAGCATGACATGAGACAAACAAGTGGAAATTAGAGCAGAAATGTTTGTTATTGTTCGTATCTCAAATTTCTCTTCATATCTCAAAGCAAAAAATTTTCTGCGATACCTTTAGTAACTCGAAGCATTCTTATCTCGGGGTACCACTGTAAAGGATATATGAGATAATGAGATAAAGAGAGAGAGGAGGGGGGAAGAGAGAGAGAGAGACAGATAGAGAGAGAGGGAGAGAAAGAGAGAGACAGATAGAGAGAGAGGGAGAGAGACAGAGAGAGAGAGAGAGAGAGAGAGAGAGAGAGAGAGAGAGAGAGAGAGAGAGAGAGAGAGAGAGATGAGCAGGAGCAGACAGGTCCTTCTGAGAGGTGAGCTGTAGTTTTTCTTTTAAATCTTCATGTCTACATAAATGAGTTGCTATCATTGAAAATGTGAGCTGTACCTTTTTCGGAGGACGATCCGATAGTCAGGGCTGTGCAGGCTGGTGATTGACACATATGGCAACTCAAACTCCTGCAGCTTTCTCACATCTGGGGCCCATCAGGAGAGGTTTGGAAGAACAAGAGACCAGTAAAGATGTGAGTCTGAAGCACACACTAACAGCCTGATAACAAGTTAATTGAAATGCTGAGACTCCATCAAGCAGACAGGGCACAGTGAGCAATTTGAGAAAGAGAGGAGATGGATGAGGGTGAGAAGGAAATGATTTCTGCAGCTGTTGGAAAAGATTTTTTTCTCTTGAATTGGGAAAAAGAGACACTTTTGAGTCTGTTGTAAGGTTTTAAAACAGGAAAAGTGAGAGGAAATAGAAAGTTAGGATTAATGCATGCGTCACAGCTCATCATTCTACTCTTTGGCTTACCCTTCGGAAGTCAAACATTAGACAGCATGTTAAGACAAGAACAGTGTTATGTGATCATACCTGCCATACATGTTCTGCAACATCATTATCATGTTTCTAGCAATTTGTCACAGTAAACTTTAAATACAAATTACAAGTACAATTACAAAAATAACCAGTCTATTATACAAATAATAATAATAATACTCAATATTGCCAGAAATCTTGCAAGCACCTTTTATCTTTCAGTGTAATCTGGCAAAGCACAGAGTGGTGCACACAGCATGTTTTTTGTGTTATGTGATATTTTAGTGATAAAACCCAATGTCAATAAAAAATAAGACATGTAAATCCAGTGAGCAGGATAATTATAGAATCTGAAAAATATAGATCAACAGAAAAAAAGATTCTTTTTAGATGTGTCAGACAGTACATGTCATCTTAAAAGATTCCTTCATTACAGTTGTTTTCAATAGCTAACAAGCGCTTACCCATACTTCACATACCCATACCCATACACCCATACTAAACACAAAAAGCCAAATTGAAACATTTCTTACCAAAAACATTTTGTTAAATATATTAAGTCTTCTTTTCTCTGCACATGCCGACTTTACCAAAACACTGAAAATCTAACTCATCTGACTCAAAATTAAAAAATCTTTCACAGGATAACATTTTTCACTTCACAAGCTACATGCAGCCAATCAAAATACACCGGGTTTGACATAAAAATTTGGGTTGGTCTAAAAAAAAAAAGCACAAAATTACTGCATCTAATCTCTGCCGTCTTCAGGGTTATACCACGTTTTCATCAGGTGAGGATAGAAACAATCTGTGCAAAAGGCAATACTTTCCAGTTGGTTTGTTGGAAGATGCATATTCTGTAATGGAGGCAGCCTTTGTCTAGCTCTTCCACCAGCCTCTCGTAGTGAAAGACTGAGGTTTAATTACCAAGACCAAACAAAATTACTTTTCTTTATTTCAAACAACAGAGTTTGCTGTAATTTTACAAGTTTTACTAGCACTCTTTTTCTGTTGTTTTGCCTATTAAGCTACAATCCCTCAATAAAGTATTTATCACTATTTTCAGCAGTTTTCACCTATGACCATTTCGTGAGAACTTGGTATGTACCAAGAAGTCATCAAGTTATCCATTTTAGGGATGCACAGAAATTTCGGCCGCCGAAATGTTTTTAATTTTTTAATATTTTGCACAATTCGTAAAGGCTCTAAAAGCTAGCACAGACTGAGTGATTTTATTCAGTGCAGTATGTTCTTCACGAGAAGAGGAACTGTGTCTTCAGTCAGAAAACTGAAAAACTTTTGTTCATAAAGATAAACCTGCTTCTTTTGCTGAAATTAAAAGCAGACCCATTTAGTGTGCATAGTTATGTTGTTTACAGTAAGAGGTTGGATTTATCTATTTTTCTTCTGTTTGTGCTCTTTTGTTTGGTACAGTAATTTAAAATTGAAGTAAAAAAAAGCAGCTTTTTTGCACAATTTTGTTACAGAAAGAAATTGTATGTAGTTTTGTTATTGTTAAACAGCCTTATTACTGTTATTTATTTACAAAAGTTTGATTGCTTAATTAATTTGTAGTTTTTTTTAATAGAAACAAAAAGAAAATATTTTAAACATGTTTTTTTAATGAAGCCATTTTTGGTTTTGGTATCAGTTTTCGGCCAAGTGCATCCAAAATTTTCGGTTTCGTTTTTCGGCCCAGAATATTTATTTCAGTGCATCCCTAGTCCATACTAAGTTAAATTACTTACTAGTATGGCTCTGTTGATTTCATCTTACAGTTCAACAAGGTTCCCATGTTAACACAGACTGACAACTCACCTCCTTTGCCAATCACCTCCTACCGTCATCAAAGCAAGGTCTTTATCTAACAAACTGGTTTGATTAACAGCATAGAAAAAGTGCACAGCTCTGATTGGAATTCCCACTCCAATCCAGAAGGAGTGACGCACCTTTATGTCAACCACCATCAAACAGACAGAAGAAGTGTGTGCGTCAAATGTTTTTTCGAGATCGCTCTGAGTTCACTCAGTAAGCGCACTAGCTTTGTGTGCCCGCTCATTTCATGCACACCATGGAACAGCTGCCTGTATGTGTCTTCACCTCTCCTGGATAACAGCGCTGCAGAATCACACTGTTCCTGTGTTTTCTCAATAAAAACACATTTCGTAATGCTTCGTAAAGATAAACACTGCGTTTTAGCACGGTGATGTTAGTTTCCCAAAAAATCTTCCGCTGTACAAACAACTTTGGCGCCTACTGTAAACATAACAGTGTTTCCATTATAACAGGTTTACGTCGTATGGCATTGTGACATTTGGACTTTTCACCACATTGTTTGAGAATTAACAGTTAATTAAATCTGGTGAAAGGTTTTCTTTCCTCTCTCGGTGCTTTCACTTGGTTTGGTGAACAAAGATGTTATGAATGTCTGGAGTATGACTGACTATACAGAGTGCTCACAATGTCGGTGAGAAAATAAATAACAATGCTGTTCTTTGTTTTGACAAAATATGCTGGTGGTTGGGTATATATGAAGGGAGGCGCAAATAAATAGCCAATAATATAGTTTTAAGTGCTTGCGGCTTGCTTTTTGTTCTTGGATTAAAACCACCAGAACACATGAGCAGCTGAGACCGAGAAGATACCAAGATCACAGAGAGTTGAGACCGAGACAAGACCAAGACCTCAAGACCGAGACCATAAAAAAACCTGACTCGAGCACTAAAACATTAAGTGTAAATGAAATAGAAAGCAACAACTCCTTCCACGTAGTCTACACCAGACTAGAATCAGACCAATTTACCAAAAATAAATCAGCTGTGAGTAAATTATTCAAAATTTCTAAATTACATATATACTGTGAGCATGTTTTTTGATATTGAATGAATGTTTTTGAACTGATTTCATTGCAGAAGCAGAGGTTTTGAAATAGTTTTTTCTATTGTGTGATAACATTCATTTGTGAATATAAAAAAAAACATATGATTAATATGACTACTTACAAACTACTTAATTAAAAAATTAAACGTAGTAATGTAAGAAGGCAACCAATTGCTCATGTATAAGTCTTTTAACAGCTTTAAAATAAATGTAGGTTTTCATGCATTAACGGGAAAACAACATCATGTCTGGTGATACCTGGAGCTACAACTGGCTGTCAGCTTTGTCAACTACTTGGATAATGTAAGTATATACAAAATATTACTATGCATTTTCTAACCACATTTGGCATATTGTTCTTCTAATATCTGGTGGAAAAACACGTATATACAAAAATAACATGTAAATATACAGTGGTACCCCGAAATAAGAAATTAATCCGTTCATGGGTGGCGTTCGTATCTCAAATCATGTTTTACATGTAAAACGCCAAATCCGTCCAACGGCTCTCAGAAACAACAGTAAAAGTAGATAAAAAAATAAATAAAACCAGAGAGAGATCAAGTAATGTTTCTTTAATCCTTAAATCTACACATTGTTAATGTAATAAATGATAATAAAACAGAATAAAACACAAGAAAAATACGTAATATGTACATAAATGTGAAACCTTACCTTGAGTGAAGTGAAGCGATGTGTCTGAGGAGGTGGAACGGATGGCAGAAAAATTACGACGCTACGTATGAAAGTTAATCTCTCGAGATTAACTTTTACGATATTAATTTCACGAATTACTGACACCAACACGGTTTGCAGAAGCGCTGACAGTAGCGAGCGTACTGGAGAAAGTGCTTCTGAGAACGTGTCACAGGGTTTGCGCTACAGAACAGCACTTTCCACTATAAATATTTCTTTTACGACACCTTGTGTTTACGACATTATTAGTAATCGATACATAATGTTTCGCTCGATTTAAAACTGATTAAAAGTTAATTAAAGCATATCAGCCCCTTAAAGAGTACTTTCTGCAATGGGAAAAAGGAGCGCCAGAACCCGGAAGTGCAGCACTTAACAAGCGTATAATAGAGCGGAACTGTTGGTGTTTGTTCGTATCTCAATATTTTTTTTTTGCATCTCGAAGCAAAAAATTTCCCGCGAGACGTTTCGTATCTCGAATATTTCGTAACTTGAAGCATTCATATCTCGGGGTACCACTGTATATGTGTGTGTGCGTGCGTGTGTATATATGTATGTTTAACTAGACTAATCTCTCTTGAGACATCAACCTAAATGAGTTTGCTTTGAATTAATATTATTATTTATTATTACTAATACATTTTTTTATGTTTAGTTTAATTTATTTATTTAGCTTTTTCAGCAGAAATCTTAGTCAATGTCTCAAGTAAAAAAACTAAGCTGTGAAACGAAACTCAAATACTGTGCAGTGATCCAATGATCCATTGTGAACACAATGAAGCAAAACATTTGATTTTCACAAGAAATCCTCCTCTTGGCCATGGATCAGGATCCAGCACAAAAAAACATGTGTTCACTTTCGATGCAGTTTACATCTTAAACATAATGAGCCAAAAATAGTCCTTCAAAATACTCACACGTGCAACCCCCATCACCCCTCTCTTGAACCAGGAAGAGGCTGAAATATCCCACCAGCTCATCAGGGAGGTCCAGCTTTGAGGCCACAGACTGTTGAGGACATTAAACCATCTTTAATCAAATTATTGCTTGGAAGAGAAGGCTAGTAAGTAGAGGTGTGATAAGATCTCGTGGTTCTCAAGATAAAACTAGTCTCGCGGGAATTTGATGATATCTATTTATTTGTTAAATCTCGGGTTCAGGTCCATAAGCTCTTCTGCATAGTTCATTATTACCATCTATTAGCTGCTTAAATTTGCTCAAACTATGAGAAAAACACGACTTGGTTACTATAGTTAGACAAAATATTATTTTTATTAACAACACTTAAAGGAATGATTGTGTTATGTGTTTTTATTTGTTAAACTATTTGTAGTTTTTTGTGGTAAAATATTTTGCAGTGTTTACATATTATTTACCACTGCATGTAATTAATTTTAAAAAAAGGTTTAAGAGTTTAAATACACCTACAGTGGTGTGAAAAACTATTTGCCCCTATTAAAACACATTTTAATATTAGTCAAAGATAACACAAGCAAAATGTTTTTAAATTAATGTTTTTATTATTTAGTGAGAAAAAAATCCAAACCCACATAGCCCTGTGTGAAAAAGTGATTGCCCCTGCACCTAATAACTGGTTGGGCCACCCTTAGCAGCGATAAGTGCAATCAAACGTTTGCGATAACTAAAGTCTTTTCCAGCGCTCTGGAGGAATTTTGGCCCACTCATCTTTGCAGAATTGTTGTAATTCAGCTTTATTTGAGGGTTTTCTGAACCGCCTTCTTAAGGTCATGCCACAGCATCTCAATGGGACTCAGGTCAGGACTTTGACTAGGCCACTCCAAAGTCTTCATTTTGTTCATTTTTCAGCCATTCAGAGGTGGATTTGCTGGTGTGTTTTGGGTCATTGTCCTGCTGCAGCACCCAAGATCGCTTTAGCTTGAGTTGACGAACAGATGGCCGGAGATTCTCCTTCTGGATTTTTTGGTAGACAGTGGAATTCATGCTTCCATCCATCACAGCAAGCCTTCCAGGTCCTGAAGCAGCAAAACAACCCCAGACCATCACACTACCACCACCATATTTTACTGTTGGTATGATGTTCTTTTTATGAAATGCTGTGTTACTTTTACGCCAGATAAAAAAAAAGTTCAAAAAATTCAACTATTGTTTCGTCAGTCCACAAGATATTTTCCCAAAAGTCTTGGCAGTCATCGAGATGTTTTTTAGCAAAATTAAGACGAACCTTAATGTTCTTTTTGCTTAACAGTGGTTTGCGTCTTAAAACTCTGCCATGCAGGCCATTTTTGCCCAGTCTCTTTCTTATGGTGGAGTCGTGAACGCGGACCTTAATTGAGGTAAGTGAGGCCTGCAGTTCTTTGGATGTTGCCCTGGGATCTTTTGTGACCTCTCGGATGAGTTGTCTCTGTGCTCTTGGGGTAATTTTGGGTGGCCGGCCACTCCTGGGAAGGTTCACCACTGTTCCATGTTTTTACCATTTGTGGAGAATGGCTCTCACTGTGGTTCACTGGAGTCCCAAAGCTTTAGAAATGGCTTTATAACCTTTACCAGACAGATAGATCTCAATTACTTTTCTTCTCATTCTTCCTGAATTTCTTTGGATCTTGGCATGATGTCTAGCTTTTGAGGTGCTTTTGGTCTTCTTCTCTGTGTCCGGTAGCTTCTGTTTCAGTGATTTCTTGATTGAAACAGTGTGGCAGTAATCAGGCCTGGGTGTGGCTACAGAAATTGAACTCAGGTGTGATAAACCACAGTTAAGTTATTTTTTAACAAGGGGGGCAATCACTTTTTCACACAGGGCTATGTGGGTTTGGATTTTTTTCTCACTAAATAATAAAAAAAACATTTAAAAACTGCATTTTATGTTTACTTGTGTTATCTTTCACTAATGTTAAAATGTGTTTGATGATCAGAAACATTTTGTGTGACAAACATGCAAAAGAATAAAAAGTGAGGAAGGGGGCAAATAGTTTTTCACACCACAGTACATTTTTTTGTCTCGTCTCGTTCTCGTCAACCCCCAGTTTCATCTTGTCTCGTGGGACACCTACTAGTAAACCATTCACAAATAACACCACTGATGATGGTGATGAACAGGTGAAAACAGGTCCTCCTGACCACACTTTTACTCATTAACTATGGTAAGAGTGCCAGTGGTAAGAAGCTTAGGGCAAAACGAGCAGGGTTCAGTTACTGATCACTTTGTCAAGGTTAATGCATAACTGTTTTCAAACTGGGAACTGTACACCCAGTTATCCTTGAAGAGCAGAAGCTTACATCACTCCAAACCTAATATCTGTTGCGGAAACAGAAGAGAACAATATGTTTGTGTGTTACTACTATCGACTGGTCATGAACAAAATCAGTGTAAACCAGTGTTAAATATACCACACCGTACCATAAATATAGTCATTATATTACCAATGTTAACTAAAATTGTATTTATATATTTAATCTATGTATTTTTTTATTGAAAGTTGTTCTAGACTATGCTGGAACTCATTCTTATTAAAACTATTGGCCTGTATTGCACTTAAAATAGTCATTGACAAAGACATACAGCAGTTTGTGTAAAATAGATATTTTCAGGAATACATGAATCTTTTACAGTGCAATCAGAACATTTTATTCTTTGTCGTAGCTCAAAACATGTGACAAAACATCATGAGATGAAACATCATAAACATTTATATTCAACTATATAATGACTGAGTAATAAAAAGATGTACATAAAACCAAAACTCTACTTCTGGACTTTAGTCTCTAAAATATACAGATCTTGCCAAACAGTAGTCATAAGCCTGACGGCTATTTCAATCATGTCTGAACATATAATGAAATAACTTGTACTACCAGTGTACAGATTAAACTAAATGATCAAAATATTGTGCGTGTAGTCTTTTCCCTTAATCTATCAGGTGGTTGATTTCTATAATATGAATGTGTTCCTTGTGATTAAAAGTGTGGTCCTAAATATTACAAAATAAAACTGTTCAGAGTAAAAGAATTATTGTACTTGAACCTTTTTAAATTGTCGATACCTGTGGTATTGTGGATAATTATTACATATCCACATATTAATTTCTGCATAGAACAGTACTGTGCTTTGTGATTGTAGTACATTGATGACCAGTAGAGGGCGCTATGGTGATTGAGGTTTACCTGGTTAATACATCGTTATGGAAGACAAGATAACCTACGCGTAACGTAGAAGTGTTGTTCCCAGAAATATAGTACTGTTAACTAATGCACCTGTCAAGAGTGAAATGTATTTATGAATCTTATGTCAAATTAATTTTTACTTTAAACAAACCGCGCAATTTAGGATTAGTTGTTTGTTCCCCTGTTCTATTGTTAACACGTCTGTGCTAGTAAAAGAACTTATGAGAGAGTGAAAGAGAGTGAAAAAATAATAATAAAAAAAAGAGTGAGGGCGGCACGGTGGCACGGAAGGAGGCTTCCTTCCTGGGAGGAGTTTGCATGTTCTCCCTGTGCTTGCGTGGGTTTCCTACGGTTTCCTCCACAATCCCAAAAACATGCGGTTAGATTAATTGAATAATCTGAATTTCCCTTAGGTGTGAATTTGTGAGTGAATATTGCCCTGCGATGGACTGGCGACCTGTTCAGGGAGTACACCCCCTCTTGCCTGATATGTGCACCGGCAGTCCCCAGTGACCCCAAAAAGGGAATAAGCTGGTTGGAAAATGAATGAATGAAAAAAGTGAATGTCACTTATCGTGCTATCCAATAGTCAGAGAGTGGCAGTCGAGTGACATGATAAAAGTCATGTATTTAGAATGTATGCGGAGTCAGACCCTTCTAATTTTTTTTTACGTAGAGCAGTTGTTGTAAATTTGTTATTTTTTTAAATAATTGATTGTTTCAAAAATTTTTGTTTGTTGATGGCTTGATTGTAAAGCATAAGAGATTCCTCTTTTAGAAGAAAACAATTACTCTATCGTTTGAAATTTAAGTGAAAGTGACGTTACGACCAAGTATGGAGTGACCTATACAAGGAATTTGTGCTCTGCATTTAACCCATCCAAGTGCACACACACAGTATGTGCCATGTAATCTAATGTGGCCCACGAGAGCTTAAAAGTTTTGAGTGTCTAAAAAAAACTACATTTATCACAATGCCTTTGGCCTAAGGTAGCCGCAACCGTGTTTCCGCATCCATACTCACGAGTGAAACTGCAGAGCTGCCGTTTCTCACACATTGAACGTAAGACTCTCACGTTTGAGTGATCTCTCACGCCACACCTCCGATTTCTCACGCTAAAATACATTTCAAGATGTGAAATGGGTGGAGCTAATAGTAGTAAGATGTTTATTATTAAATATGTGCATGTTTTTTATTTGTGCACTTTAGCTCCTGAGGTAACTTGTATTATTGTATGTTTTGGGTTAGTTCATGTTGAAAAGTATTTCCATCTCTGACTTGTTTTACTCTAAAAAAAAAAAACATCCAATACGGCGGCACAGTGGCTAGCACTTGACCTTCCAGTAAGAAGCAGTCACCAAAACCTGTCAAGCAAAGCCTTGTGAAACAAGTAAAATTTACACTAGATTCTCAGATTAGTTATCTTAAAAAAAGTTCTCCAAAGGCCATAAATATGCCTCTCTTCGGGATAAATGATGATGTACTGTGAGAACATGACCAGACATCAGCTTTAGAAATGATATCCTGACCTCCAGCAGGTCCTCGGTCTGGTCAGATGTTAGGATGCTGACATTGAGCCTCTGCCCATTGGACAGGTAGACCTCCAGTTGAACTTCTTCAGTTGGGATCTGCTGGGTCTCCTGCACACAGAGAAATAAAGACCTGAGGAAAAGGAAAACAAGAGCTCAAGCTTCCCGTCTGATTCTGCTGATCTCAATGGTTTTCTGCTGACTTTGTAGCACAAGTGACCTCAGCCCCACTTCTTGCAATGCTCCATGCACCAAACAAATAAGACACACTTCAGTTCACGGACACTTTCAAAGTTCACTTTTTAGTCCAAATATTGAGACATCTTTGAAGTATACACCAACTGTAAAAAGTTTCGCTTTGGTCATTGTGTAGAAATAAAATATTACTTGCTTAAAAATTGTTTATACTTAACATTTTTATGTTTCATTATCAACTAAATCAAAAAATGTGTAATTGATGAATACAGCAACTAATAATATTAATAATAAGAGTATTTGACCTTTAATCTAAATTATGCGAGTACGCTGCAACTGCAACATGTCCAACTTTGAGACATTTCCTGCACTTTCCTGTATATATGTACATAGATCTCAAAAATGGCATGCTGGCTGCTGGGACAACAGGTAAAGCAGACACAGAAGTGTAGGAACACACCAAAAATCCACACATACATCCAAACCACAACAAAATGAGGACACATTGAACAATAATTGACACTACAGGTCTGTCTCAAAAAATTAGTGGTGATAAAGTTAATTATTTTCTGTGATGTACTGATAAACATTAGACTTTCATATATTTCAGATTCATTTACACACGATTGAAGTAGTTCAAGCCCTTTATTGTTTTAATATTGATGATTTTGGTATACAGCAAAAAAAAAATGCATATTTCATCCGACCAATAAAAGAAAAGTGTTTTGAATAATAAAAAAAAAGTCAACCTTGAAATAATTCTGTTCAGTTGTCATTTAATACTTGGTCAGGAATCCTTTAGCAGAAATGACTGCTTCAATGCGGTGTGGCATGGAGGTGTTATGGAGGCCCAGGAAGCTCCTCCAGAGTGTTGGGTCTTGCGTCTCTCAACTTTCTCTTCACAATGTCCCACAGATTCTCTATGAGGTTCAGCTCAGGAGAGTTGAGCACCAGTAATACCATGGTCAGTAAACCATTTACCAGTGGTTTTGGCACCGTGAGCAGGTACCAGGTCGTGCTGAACAATGAAATCTTCATCTCCATAAACTTTTCAGCAGATGGAAGTGTGAAGTGCTACAAAATCTCCTGATAGCTAGCTGCATTGACCCCGCCCTTGATAAAACACAGTGGACCAACACCAGCAGCTGACATGGCACCCCAGACCGTCACTGACTGTGGGTATTTGACACTGGACTTCAGGCGTTTTAGCATTTCCCTTTCTCCAGTCTTCCTCCAGACTCTGGCACCTTGATTTCTGAATGACATTTGAGCAACAGTCCAGTGCTGCTTCTCTGTAGCTCAGGTCAGGTGCTTCTGCTGCTGTTTCTGGTTCAAAAGTGGCTTGACCTGGAGAATGCGGCACCTGTACCTCATTTCCTGCACACACCTGTACACGGTGGCTCTGGATGTTTCTACTCCAGACTCATCCACATCTTCCACAGGTCCCCAATGTCTGGAATGGCTCCTTCTCCACAATCTTCCTCAGGGTTCAGTCACCTTTCGTCGTTGTGCAGCGTTTTCTGTCACACTTTTTCCTTACCACAGACTTCCCACTGAGATCTTACCCTCCTGCTTGAGGGTGTCAGTGATGGTCTTCTGGAAAGCAGTCATACCCTTGATCGCGGTTTTGAGTAATGAAACAGACTGGGAGTTCTTAAAAACCTCAGGAATCTTTTGCAGGTGTTTAAAGTTAATAAGTTGATTCAGATGATTCGGTTAATAGCTTGCTTAGAGAACCTTTTCATGATACACTACATTTTCCAGCATTTTTATTAAGGATTCGATTTATTCTTCACTGCTTCTCAAATTAGAGCTGTGATTGGATGGGCATGAGTTGTTTCTTGGGTAATTTCTTTAGGAACTTTTCAGTGTTTTGTTTAACTATGCTTGGTATTTACCTATTGGTTTTAGTGCAAAAATACAACATAAAAAAGGCTTTCAGGGTTGTGTGAGAAAAAAGGAGGAATTATATTTTATTGAGACTGTAAGGCTGGTCCATGGGTTGATCCAAAAACGGGTTTCAACCATGGATGAAGGTTTCTCTGTCTTTCAGAGCTTGCGGGAACTTTCATTATTGAATTTAACTTTTATCTGACTCCATATTTTAATAAGAAGGTTATTGTTTACCTTTATCATTAGCTTTGATTGAAGCTATAGTAAACTATGTTTTAATAATTGTTAATAATAAGAGAAATGCATTCACTTGTTATAATTAACCCTTTAAACCTTTATTACATGATGTGACACTTTAGTTCTTAGCATTTAACATTATTGTAGAAAGTGATTAGAGAGCAACTATTGACAAGAATATCTCATTTATTAACAAACATTACGTTACACAGCAAAAAGGTGAAACAATAGCAGAGGCTAGTGATCCTAAAAAGCCCTAAGCCTTCCAGATCACGGGCTTATCATAGAAGAACAGTAATCGCTTTAACAGTTATTTACACATTCACAAATGTTATTGTATATAAATGTATATAAATATACACAATTATTCACAATCTTACAAGACCTTTCAGTACAATTGCGAAACTCATTTGTAAACGGCAAATATTTTCAAATGGAGGTCACTATGGGAATAAGGTGAGTCAACTGTTGAAATCTCTGAGAAATATTATTATGATTTCTTTAATGCCTGTTAAAACTAGTCAAAGTCACTGATATTATACAAAAATCTGTCAATGAATTTGGCCGGCCATATTAAGAGCTAATGTTTGTAACAGCTATCATACATGTTTCCTCAACTGCTTTCCAATTGGTTGGAATGAACATGCATACAGAATAGGGGTGTAACGGTTCACAGGGATGTATTGAACCGTTTCGGTGCGGCCTGTTCGGTTCGGTACACTTGCGTACCGTTTCGGTATATTTTTTTTAAATTAAATAATATACATTTATTATTAGCGCGATATTAAGCGCAGCGGAACAATGTTCGTAGGCGAGTTTCCGCACGGACGCTATTGAGTGACGCACAGTAGAGCTGAACGCCGGGTAGCTGTGAGAAATGGCAACAGGAAAGAGAAGCCAGAGCTTGAAGACCCTCCCACCTCACTACGGTCTCGTGTTTGAGAACACTTTGGCTTCTCTGTTAAAATACATAACGGGGATAGACGAGTGGATAAATTTAAAGTTGTATGCCGACATTGTTCCACGGAGATCAGGTATGTGGCAGGCAACACATCAACATTTTCTACCGCTGGAGATATTGTCACTATAACCAGACCTGTGCTCTCTTCAGAAAATGTGGCTAGGTTCATCTTTTTAGCCTAAAACTTAAAACTTGAATAGTTAGTTTTGTTGAAATATAAGCTGAGGCTGTTGCTAGTGTTAAAAGTTTTCAGGTCCTAACTGAAAACTAAAAATGTGTTTTTCTTAATAAAGAGTGCAATTTATTTAAAATATCACCCAAATGTGTCACTTTTATGTATTTTATGCAAGAATTCTATTGTGTATTGGCAGCTTTTCAAAATAAAGATTTTGTAAGCTCTTATTGTTTTGTACCGAAAATTAACCGAACCGAACTCTACAAGACACTGTACCGAACCGATTACGATTTTAGCGTACCGTTACACCTCTAATACAGAAGTATCAACAAAGAAACAAAGCCAGGATACTGGAACGACACGCTCAAAATGGACAGACATCGCTGCTTGATTTTGACCCTTGGCATATTTTCTATCATTTGTGTTAATTGCTTATGATGCACATTGCAAATGTTCCTTGGACTACAAACGCCTCCAAGTTTGACTGAGGGCTGCCATGAAAAACGCTGCTTTGTAATCAGACACTTGGCATCCCATAGTGCACTGTGAAAGCAGGTACAGTGGCTGCATTTGTTCAAAAAGCATGATTTGTGATGTTAATTTGTGTTTAGTTCATATTCTCACCAAAAACGAACCACTTGGGAGTTCATTTGGAACCACCTCCTCATGGCCGCTGTACTAGTCTGCTTTATTATATTTTAGTTTGGCTGTTGCTTTTTCTCCTGCCCAAACGAGTCAAACAAAAAAGGAAAACAAATTCTAGTTTGTTTGAATTGAAATAAACCAGTCTGATGTGAAAGCAGCCTAAAGGTCTGGTAAACTCAAGATTTCTTATTTATATAATTTTAACTTTAAATGAATGTTATCTCTATTAATGGTATATGTAAGGTCCACAATGTTTACAAGCAGTTTTTGAACATGTTACTTCTGAACACAACGATTTCCAGAGACAGATTGAAAAAAAAGAAAATGGCTTAATTTACAGACTCCAATACATCTATATCTTGCCATGTTGGCATAAGATGACTGCTTTTGTTTTCTGAATCCAGGACTCAGACTGTGGCCTTCTCCTGTTCAAGAAATCTCTCTATCATTTAGTCTCATGGTTGGGGACTGAGTGGGCAGACCAAGCTCAACTTGTACTACAGTCATGTCCCTTCTGTTTTTCCAGCTGTAAGAAAAGGCAGACACAGCCCTTTTACAGACCCCAATGCCATGTTCAATCCGCAGGTCCTTTACACCATTTTCTAAAATAAATAAAGAATAACAAAAAATCAAAGCACTACTTAGTTGAACATGACCGACATTCACCAATGTTACTTTCTTAATTTTCTGCATAGTGTTAATCTACATGCACAAAGTAAACGCACTCTCCCTCCCTTCATAGACTTTGATCTCTTCTGGTACCAAATAAATATTTTTTCAGATGATAATCTATTCTTCTAAGACAGGGGTGTCAAACTCATTTTCACCGAGGGCCACATTAGCATATGGGCCAGATGTAACTTATAAATGTAAAACAATGTAATCGAATCTAAAATAAATGTAACTACTCCTTAACCTCTTAAGCCCTGAGGCCTATTTTCCGAAAATCCTATACTTTTACTTTTTAAGGCATTTCTCAGCTTTTACAAGGCCTAAACTGCAAATCTTGGTATCAAAATGAAGATAGGTTCTTGGGGAGTGGTGTGGATGAGTTAATTTGACAGTCAAGAACACTGGGTAAGAGTAATAGATGTTGGAATGGCCAAAAAATGAACTCCGCCTAAAAAAAAAAACACATGTTTCCTCCAATATCTCCTTATTTTACTTATAACGAAGCAAATAAACACAATCAATTGTAACCACTACATGTCAAGAACATCTGTAGCAAGTTTGGTGTTCATACTACAAGAAACTAATATTTTGTAAAGGTTTTGATTGAACAAAGTTCAGGCGTAATCCATGTTGGCACAGTTTGGCACAATTTGGCACAATAATTGAAATATGGAAAAAATCTTGTCCAAAGCTTCAGCTACGTTCATAGTCTTCTTTTCTTGCTTATGGGACATGATTTCAGCAAAAAAAACTCCTAAAGAAACGCTGTAAAAGGGGGGTAGAAGCTCATTTATGCCATCTTGCTGCGCTTTTGGGAACCTTTCATTCACAAACGCTTTCGACGTCGAGCTTCTGCGTGTCCCTACCCCCCGACCATCTGTCCAATCCGGGAGATCTATATATCGCTGGAAAGCTCTGATTCTATGGAAACCAATCAGCTCAACCATTTTGAGACTGACGGGATCACCGACGAATCACACGACGCGCAGCGTGGAGAGACCACCTCTTACGCACGGGGAGTCATTCCATATTTGGTGACGTCATGAGACCAAGGAGCCACAGAAAAAATGCAAAATGGCGTTTTCGCGAAGCTATTGACCGGACATAACAACAAACGGACTTTTATCGCTATGGAAATAACTTTTTGTTGAAAAAACGGCAAAGGTAAGACAAGATTTACATGCTTGCTTGATTTTCGCTGGCGTTTTTTCGTGGAACTTTCGCTCCCTGCTCTGAAATACTTTTCACCATGTAAATGAGTTGCATATCGCTGGATTCAGCTGGTTGTTAGCTTTCATTTGATGCCATGGTTTTGGTGTTTCCGTTTATATTGTGGATACATATCGCACATAAACAAAAACGTGGTCATGAATTATACTCCGGACATGTTGTTGTTTATTTGCATTGCGTTCGAGCTGTGGTTCACGAATATGAAATTGAATTAGATACGTTTTTAGAGGAGTTTCCGCTGAACACAACAGTATTTAATATGTGTGGGTTATTCTCAGGGTTAGTGAGCTATGAGTGAAAATGTAACGCACAAGGGGGCAAGTCCCCGGTACCGGGGACTCTCGGGCTTAAGAGGTTAATGTTAAATAACTCATTATTTATAACTTATTCAAGTGACAATTCAGTTGCATAGAAACAATTGTATGCTTGTTGTTCTGATATAAATCCTTTTGATTTTTGTCAGCTTATGAAAACCCACATAACTCCATTAATGAAAGATCAAACTGTCCAAGTGAATAAAGAAAAATATCATTTTTGTCATTTGTTTAGCGAAAAAAAAACCTTCACAGACTGAAGACGATGCATATCGATTATCATCTTTTATCATCAGGATCAAGAAACAGATCACAGATAAACTATTAGCTGTGCCCATTTCACATCTTGAAATTTATTTTAGCGTGAGAAATCGGAGGTGTGGCGTGAGCGATCACTCAAATGCGTGAGTCTTACATTCAATGTGTGAGTTGGCAGCTCTGCAGTTTCACTCATGAGTATGGATGCGGAAACACAGTTGCGGCTACCTTAGGCATTGTGGGAAATGTAGTTTTTTTGTTTGTTTCTTTAGACACTCAAAACTTTTAAGCTCTCGTGGGCCAGGCCTTGAGTTTGACACATGTGTTCTAAGGCATTAGATTCCTAAAATATATATATACATCTTTTCCTTGCATCAAAAGTGCATGACCAAAGCTGATTTCACATATCCAGACATCAGGGAGGCTGGAACACTGTCACAAGGACAGCAACTCCTCAAATCAGCCACAACATATCTCTCACGTCATGCAGAATGAGCAAAATGTGCTAAACTCACAAGACAAGGACAGCAAGGTTGTTAACAAGGTCATCACAGCTTCCATCATGATCAATGCCTCCAAGAACACCCTTTCTCTGATTTTCAGGAAACTGTCTCATGCCAAGTAGTCACCCAAAAAAAAAAAAAAAAAAACTCTGGCATACAGAGCTCTTAGGCTGATTTGTAGTTCTGCATTGAGTTTAGACCATAGATTATGCTACCAAGAGCATTTATTCTCCTGTGCACTGACCACATTGCTTTGCAATAACACTTCTGTAACATTAGCTGGTGCTCAGGTTTCTAAAAGTCCTCCGCCATGAGGACTTTACTCATGTTTCTGCTATGGATCTGATTGATTAGCTCCATCTGACAATTGTTGTACAAATCGCACTTCATTAATCAAATGGTCGGTTGTTCATGTCAGTGTTAAAACTTTAAGACTGCACTATTTTAGCCCCAATTTTGAGTCGCAGACAACCGCATTCAACTACCCAGAAACTGTGTGTTGCATTGATGCAGAAATACAATATCTTGTTATATTGTTATATATATTAGAGGCTGTTACTTCTGCAAAAGGTGTACACACAATTTGTTTATTTTGTTTTTACACTTTCCATAAATCATAAAAATGTTCCTTTTACTTTACATCTCAAATAAGATCCACTGTGAGATAGTAAAGATGCTTTCACTAGTGATAATTTCTGTAATTACTTCAGTGTACTGATCATTCCCGTCAATGAAGGAAAATAAGTATCTGTTACTTTGTTTGTTTACATCCAAGAGGAAGTCAGTGCTGCATCAATTACAATAGTCACACAATTACAGTTGTCTGTTAGCAGAAATTGAGTTAAATTAAAACAAATTAAAAGTTGCTTGAAATTAGAAATCTCCAACACATGCCGTCACTGCTGTCTTTTTGGTGAGTTCAATTAAAAAGTCTGTTATTAACTAGATTTCACCTAAGAGAGTAAAAACAAAAGCAATGGTACTAAAGATGTTGGAGAAAACCAAAACATGTCTCTCTTTGCCATGATAAAATAGATAAGCACAGCTTTCTGAGAGCGAGGGCAAATGCAATGCGTTTGTATCATTCTTCATTGATGACTGCTCCCTCCTGCAGAGCTGGGAGCCTCAGTCTCAATGTGTAGGGCTTTTATACACCTATGCCTCTTTTGTACGCAGGGGCTGCATGCAGTGGAACTTTAGTCTTAATTACATGGGAGCTAATGTGACTATACAAACCAGCCGGAAAGAATGCTGTGTTATCCACCATCTCAGATGGTGGTCCCATCTCAGAGCGGCAAAAAAATCTCTCACCAGGACTTTCTCCTTCACAGTTACAGGGTGGTAGAATTTTCTTGCCATCCCAATCCAGAAATCAGAGTCTCTTTCAACCTTTAAAAAGCTACTAAAAACTCTACTCTTTACAAAGCACTTACTAACTTAATCAAACTAATAAATAAATTGAAGAAAAACCCTCTGAAGCACTGAACTTATTTTCTGTATCAGCTTAAATGTCTTCTATGTGCATGTCTTGTGATTATTCCAACCTTCTAACAAACTACTCATGTTTACTACCAAACGAAGTCACTTTGGATAAAAGTGTCGTCTGCTAAATATATAAATGTAAATGATTGACTGGTCGGTCAATTGATTGAACAAAAAAATTTAATTGCAGTTAATTGAGTTCTCAAAAGGACAAGAAGTCAGTTATTTGGCCAAAAAAAATTAAAAAATGGGATAAAACTGATGTACTTTAACAAGCTCCTCCAAGAGATTGTATCTGTTAACCTCAAACTCCGTCAGTCAATATCTTAGTATGTAGTATTTTGACTGTGTACGCACAACAGTCATTTAAAGTTGACTCTCAGTTGTATTGCCAGCAGATGGCCAGAGGGAGCTAGCTTGGCCCTACCAGACTCTTTTGTGAAATCACGTGAGTTGAAGGGGTGTCGCATTTTCTGCGAATGAAGGGATAAGCGGTTTACCAAAACTCGAAGGGTTTTCTGCAGCAAAACTCAATATGATAAACCCAAGCTCAACCAGAGACTTGCAAATGTACTTTTTGCAATTTGTAAAAGTTTTACAATTATTTTCAACTATTACCATAGTTTTATGTTAGTTTGGCCCATGTCCATACAAGGTTTTAAAGGGTTACATCATCTTTTTTCGAGGAGTATTACCATGTATACATTGCTCTCTGTCTGCTGAGGACTGTAACCTAAAACATTTGCTTTATTTTTAATGAAGGGGTTTATCTTTTTTGGTCACACTGTTTGTTAATATGCATGGCTAAAAGCTGAGAACTAGGCAACAATCCATTTGTACACAAAACACGGCCCTGGATCAGTTTTTGAAAAAGTATTTTTCGAAATGTTTTCAAGTGCATCTTTTATGTACATCTTTTGTAGAGAGCAGTCTACAATCACATAATTGTATGTATATACAGCTGAGATTGATAAGTTTGCTGCCTGTGATCCTTTCAGCAAAAGTAGTAAACAGACTGAAATTTTACTACTGAAATATAGAACATTATTTAGCAACCTAATAACAGTAACTCTACACAACTGACTTGTTTATAGCACACCACATTCTGAGAGAAAGAAAACTCAGCCTCACTCTCCTTTAAAGATGTGGTCTGTTCACAAAAACAGGACCGTTCCTGAGCAATATCACTGCCTTCCACATCTGTAGAGTGAGCCCCATGAGGGTAGGACACTTTTTTTGCATAAAAATAGCAAACTATAAATGATAAACCGAAAATTACTTAGGCTCTCGTACTAGACAAATCAAAATAAGGGACAAAGGTAAAAATATTGCAGTATTGACAAATTTCATGAATTAACACACCCCCTTGAGGATGATTGGCTACCCATTTTATTTTTTTATCAGACCGACATCAGGTTGGAAAGCATTTTTGAAAAATACAGAACATACATTAAAGTTCTTAAATTTACTAGAAGGTATTCACCTCAGCAACAGCAGTTAAATCACTTGTTTAAAAATAGGTAATATTGACACTTTACCTGTTGTGCTTTTCTCAGAAAGCTGTTGAACATCTCACTGGAGCCAAGAATTGGGTCCTGACGCACTGCAGGAAAAAAATTACTTCATTAAAATGGGATTTAGCAAAGACAACAGACAGTTCAATGGTCGGAGCTCAATCTGATGCACTGATAGCCAGACCATCTCTCCACCCAAAATGTATCCTTGCAAAAATTAAATCTGTACCAGCAGAAGATATGAAGAAATATTTTTGAGCAGAATTTTATCCAAAGCGACTTACTTTTGAATGAATGAACACTTTTTTTGTCAGTTCTTGCTTTCTTTTTGAACCCAAAACCTTTGCGTTGCTAGCTCAATGCTCTACCAACTGAGGCACAGGAAAGTCAAAGATGAATATATTTATAGTAAATATTTATAGCTACATAATTTCTTACGGTCCATGAGATCAATCAGATTGTTTGTGCTCGTGAAGTATTTTCTCTAAATAAAGCCTGTGTCAAGATTGGTAAGGGTTTTACCAGAAGGAACTATTTAAATCTTGAACTGCACACGTTTCTTTTATTTGTTGATTAGTTAGCAACTATAGCTTGACTTTATTTAATCATATGAATTATCTTCCATAAGAAAAATCCCATGAATTCAGACAAGATATACCAACCCTGATTTCATGCACAGCTTTTAGAATTTGATATAAACTAAAGCATCATCTTCAATTTCAGACTGCACAATTGTCAGAGCAATCCCGTAACAGGTCTTTTCACACTGCAGCACTGTCTGGGGCAGCATCCAGTAGTTCCTGAATTCCCACTGAAGCGCAAGACTGGGATTTTTCCACATAATGGGAGCATTTTTTACTTAAAGCTCCATAATTGTGACTCGCCAACAGCGTCACATCCCTTAAATTTCCTTCCCTGGCTATGTGAAACATGAGAAGTCCCACCCTCCTCTACCTTTAGCGCTCACTGATTGATATTTGCTCGTGAACATGCGTTTCTTTCCCTGACATCTGCCTTTTCACACATGAAACTAATCACAGGAGTTAGATACTGTCGTGGGTTGGCGAGAGACACTCTGACACTGTTCAAGACTTTATTAAAAATGGCGCACCATAGTAAATAATTAAAAAGTCGCTCGGCGGTGGAGCCCTGCTACCAAAAAAAGAAACACAACCACGACCCCAGAACAGGTAAAACTGGATTTTTCTCCACAATCACTAGATAGAATAACTAAATGGAGTTGCGCTGAAAGAGTGGTCTTTAGCATCCCTCCCTCATCTGTTAGTTTGGCCTTTTCCATGTCTTCCATTTAACGGTTTGAGCTAGAGCGATACAGAGATACTTTTTTTTTTACTTTATTTATTTAGTTATTTTAAACATGTCAAATATTAAACATCCAATGATCATTTAGAACATTATTCGTGGCCATAAAGAAACCCAAACATTGTCGGAGAAAACGTTATTAACAGTTATTTGCTTTCACTCAAACAGAAAATGCAATGTTTTTAGTGAGGAACGCAGGAACACAAACTTCTGTGGAGGTTTTGTTTCAAGCCCTGCTCTTTGCCCTTTAAATGTTCCTGAACTTTAGAGGATTTCACCCCTACCCTGATGAGTAAGGGTAAAAGCCACTACACAGGTCCAAACTGAGCTTCACACGAATCTCCTCATGGCTTATCAGCAGGGTACATTTCCTCTGCACCTAAAGATGCTATTTATGCTCCAACAGACGCTCACCGCACCAAACAGGGAAATAGGAAAGAAGAACAGCAAGATGACTGCAGAGGAGAATTCAAAGAACATAAAAAAAACATGGAAGTCTGTTGGTGGCTTATCACAGGGAGCTGTTAGTCAGAAATGTGGAGAAAAGAGAGGATTTGTGGTGAGCCATTTCTTTCCCGTACAAAGTCACTATGATAATGTGGGATGAGTAGCTTTTTATCTCCTTTTAACATCAAAAGAGTCAGCTTCTCCTTGCGAAAACCCAATCCAAGATGTCATTTTTGACACTACTTGTTTTGGTCCGATGTGTGATGTCCCGTTGGCACTAATGGGTAAATATAGAGGCACATTGGAGCATGAAACTTGTGAAGAGGCGTTTAGTGATGAAAACAGCAGCAGCCTTGCTGTGGTGGGGTTGATTGGAATTCAGTGGATAAGTCATATTTCGTATCACAAACATAGATTTCATCTGTACAGGACAGTTTTTTTCAACACGATATTTCTGTGCAAACATGTAGATTTTATTCTGAAACCCTTTTAAAAGAAAAACTGAGTTGCTGGAGGCCAAAAGTTTAAGAACTTCGTTTGGAGTCCAATGCAGCACACAAGCAAACAACTAGAAACCTTTCCACAGCTAAGAAAATAATCATTCACAGCAGCTTGCGTGGATCTTGGACACTTTTCCACAGCTAATGTAACTGAGAGGACCCCTGGCCAAGTACAGCTCAAGACTGTGAGCAAACAAGCTCAAAAAGGCTCAAGCTGTTGTGAGAAAGGTCCAAAGCTGCAAAAAAAGATCCGAGCAAATGGCTCTCTGAGCTGCAACCATGACTGAACCGTCCTGTAGCAAGCAGGACAGTCCCCAGAGAGGACAGTTTGGTGGCTATTAGCAATAAATCACTTTGACAGAGTGCTCAAATCATCTGAGGATGACAAGGCTGCTAAAGACGCCAACAAGACTGCAGCAAAAAAGAAAACAGAACTCCTAAATATCTGTGAGGCTCTTGATAGATTTAAAAGAGGACAGAGGATTTTTTTGGTCTGTCTGTTCTCTTTGAGCCTCTCAATACAGAATTGTTTAAAAAGCACTTTTTCAGTTTCTTAACAAAACACAGATTTATATTCTGTCCGTGCATTTGTTGTTGCTTCAAATGCACTTTCTGCACTTCTTACATCCAGTAGAACTATTTAAATCTAGCTCACAGTGCATTTATAGAGTGTGTTTCATTCAAAGTGTTCAATTGCAGTTTTCAGTTCATAATCCTAGGAGCATGTATTTGCATCAGTTCAAGGTGGTTAAAGGAGCCTTTATTTTATTTTTTATTTTTTTCCCATCAGTAACCAATACCCCTTCTCTAAATTGAGGTTTAGTTTGGAATTTTTGGAACGTTTTTCAGAAGCTTATACCAATATTTTTTTACAGAAAAAAATACTTTTATGAAAAGTCTTTTGCTTTTGTTATTATTGTTTAGGTATGTTTGCGTGTTATTTTCAAAAGCTAAGGTTATCAGTAGCTCTATAAAAAAGTTATTGTGCATCCCTAGTTGTGTTAGCTGTTATGCAACATAAACTTAATATCAATATCAATGTTTCTTTGTGAAGAATGAAATGTTTTTATACATCATCCTTTTGCCAACAGTAAGCACCAGCGACGCATCTTCCTCCACAGATTCATCGGAGAACATTACTGAACTCATCTATGTATTTATCAATTCTATAGTTTAGAAACACAACTGCAAGTAATCTATCCTATTTGTTATCTATGCTACTTTAGAAATGCTCTATGCTTCTACCATCTTTCATTAGCCTGACAAGACATGAAGCAGTGCCTTCCTTAAAAATGCAAACCTTGGCCGATCTGAACAATGCTCAAAATCAAGAGAATGCAGAAGGAAATAGATTGTAAACACTAGGGGTGTAACGGTACGCTAAAAACGTATTCGGTTCGGTACAGTGTCTTGGAGAGTTCGGTTCGGTTCATTCGGTTCGGTACAAAACAATAAGAACTTACATATTCTTTATTTTGAAAAGCTGCCAATACACAATAGAATTCTTGCATAAAATAAATAAAAGTGACACATTTGGGTGATATTTTGAATAAATTGCACTCTTTATAAAGAAAAACACATTTTTTTTAATTAAAAAATGAAATACTGCAACTAGTTAGGATAGATAGGATAGATGAACCTATCCACATTTTCTGAAGAGAGCACAGATCTGGTTGCAGTGACAATACCTCCAGCAGTAGAAAATGTTAGATGTGTTGCCTGCCCGATCTCCGTGGAACAATGTCGGCATACAACTTTAAATTTATCCACTCGTCTATCCCCGTTATGTCTTTTAACAGAGAAGTCAAAGTGTTCCCAAACAGGAGACCGTAGTAAGGTGTGGGGGTCTTCAAGCCTAGGAACATTGTTCCGCCGCGCTTAATATCGCGCTAATAATAGATTTATATAATTTAATAAAAATACTGAATACCGAAACGGTACGCAAGTGTACCGAACCGAACAGGCCGTACCGAAACGGTTCAATACATACCGTGAACCGTTACACCCCTAGTAAATACTATTTTCTTTAAACAATTTTTTAAAATGAAAATGGACAACATCTATATAATTTGACTAGTACAAAGTTTAATAAATATCCCGTTAATGACAACAAATATTAGCTGGAGCTAATTCCCAGCTTTTTCTATTCCCATGTGCAGCTCACACCAAAGCTTCTCTTCTATCAAATGCCTTCATCAACCGTAGAGTATGAATGATAGCCTAAGTGAACTAATCCCATTCTGCCAGAAACTTGATCATCGGGTCAATGTCCAAGTGCAAAGATTCTGGATTTCTCTGGATCTCTGACAACGACGTAAGTTGAGCAAATAATAAATATTTAAACAGTAAATATGGCAATTCTAAAAGTGAAAAAAGTGTTTTCAATGATCAAAATTATCCAACAGTTCCATCATAACTCTTGAAAATATAACATCACAATGAAAAATAAAAATATAATACTTCAGATTTCATAATTACACATTGCATGTAATGGTTTATATTAAGTACTTGGACCAAACTATCAAACAGACCTAGTGTTGTCAAAAGCCCTGGTACTTCGGTACAAAGTGGTTACTAAAAAAATTTTTATTTAAAATTATATTTAAAGCTTTTAGTATAAAAACTATTTGGACTGCAAATAAACATCACCATTTGCTTAGCTAATGACTAGTGTGGATAACACAAGTACGTTTCTTTAACTATTAAATGCTCCTATAGCGTTTACTAGGGTTAAAAAACAAGATAGTGTAATATTTTCACACACCAGAAGCTTAAAATGACTCATGTGTCCAAAATATGCATATTAAAAAATGCATTTAATGTATGATTAAAGAGTGTCCCTTACATTAGTCCATCAGAAAAGCAGTATTAGGCTATAAGCACGAATGTAGTTTGATATCAGTAAGATAACATTCAGTAACATGACTTCATTGTGCATTATCTTGCATCAAGTTACAGTGAGTGAATTATTGAAATACTAGTTTTTTTTCCACCATTGTAACAGTGATTTCATACACACCTAATATAATACATCTTATATCCATTCATTATAAAAGCTGAGATTTGTTATTGACTGAAAAGTTATATTTTCAATGGTGTCAATGATCTAATGTTGCATTTGGTAAGACTCGGCCCATTGAGCTACTAAAGTATATTATATTTTCCTTTTACCAAGCGAAACCGTCGCCTGGCGCAACGACTCTGCCTGTACTGTGGGGAACCAAAGTCTTCTGTAATGAATCGTCACTCGAGTTCGGATCCATCTGCGGGCTTTATTGGATTCAAGGTCAGACAAGCAAAGTTTAGGCACCTGCGTACGCAGCAATACAGGACAGACAGAGGCGTAGTCAGACAACAGGCTAATGGTCAGGGCAGGCAGCAAACAATCAGAATCCAATGGCAGAAAGAGTTATACAGCAGGCAGGTAGCAAGAATCGTAAACGGTAAACAGGGAGGGAGAGGGGTGAAATGATCTTCAGCTGGGTGAATAATTAAGGTGGACCTGGGGATCATGGGAAATGTAGTGTAGAGGGCAGAAGTTAGTGGGGCAATGGTTCCCTCTGTTGGTCAGAGGAGGGAGTTACGGGGTTTGTCTCTGTGACACATGGCATATTTGGCTTAACCTCTTAAGCCCTGAGGCCTATTTTCCGAAAATCCTATACTTTTACTTTTTAAGGCATTTCTCAGCTTTTACAAGGCCTAAACTGCAAATCTTGGTATCAAAATGAAGATAGGTTCTCGGGGAGTGGTGTGGATGAGTTAATTTGACAGTCAAGAACACTGGGTAAGAGTAATTGATGTTGGAATGGCCAAAAAATGAACTCCGCCTAAAAAAACCACGTTTCCCCCAATATCTCCTTATTTTACTTATAACGAAGCAAATAAACACAATCAATTGTAACCACTACATGTCAAGAACATCTGTAGCAAGTTTGGTGTTCATACTACAAGAAACTAATATTCTGTAAAGGTTTTGATTGAACAAAGTTCAGGCGTAATCCATGTTGGCACAGTTTGGCACAATTCAGCACAATAATTGAAAAATGGAAAAAATCTTGTCCAAAGCTTCAGCTACGTTCATGGTCTTCTTTTCTTGCTTACGGGACATGATTTCAGCAAAAAAAAACTCCTAAAGAAACGCTGTAAAAGGGGGGTAGAAGCTCATTTACGCCATCTTGCTGCGCTTTTGGGAACCTTTCATTCACAAACGCTTTCGACGTTCGAGCTTCTGCGTGTCCTTACCCCCCGACCATCTGTCCAATCCGGGAGCTCTATATAAGATTCAATGAGCCAATGAGCTCAACCATTTTGAGACTGACGGGATCACCGACGAATCACACGACGCGCAGCGTGGAGAGACCACCTCTTACGCACGGGGAGTCATTCCATATTTGGTGACGTAATGACGTGACGTATGAGAGCACGGGAGCAACAGAAAAAAATCCAAAATGGAGTTTCCGCGAAGCTATCGACCGGACATAACAACAAACGGACTTTTATCGCTATGGAAATAACTTTTTGTTGAAAAAACGGCAAAGGTAAGACAAGATTTACATGCTTGCTTGGTTTTTGCTGGCGTTTTTTTGGGGAACTTTCGCTCCCTGCTCTGAAATACTTCATGCAATGTAAATGAGTTGTATATCGCTGGATTCAGCTGGTTGTTAGCTTTCTTTTGATGCCATGGTTTTGGTGTTTCCGTTTATATTGTGGATACATATCGCACATAAACAAAAACGTGGTCATGAATTATAATCCGGCTATGTTGTTGTTTATTTGCATGGCGTTCGAGCTGTGGTTACGGATATGAAATTGAATTAGATACGTTTTTAGAGGAGTTTCCGCTGAACACAACAGTATTTAATATGTGTGGGTTATTCTCAGGGTTAGTGAGCTATGAGTGAAAATGTAACGCACAAGGGGGCAAGTCCCCGGTACCGGGGACTCTCGGGCTTAAGAGGTTAATTTATAAAATGGTTTACCTTTAAAAATAAAGAGTGAGTTAACATGTTTATTATTATGCAGCTGTATTGAAAAAAGTAGTTTGTTCATTTAAATTTTTTATGTTAAACTTTGGTACCGAAACTGGTACCAAGAACTGTAGATTTTCACTGATATCAGTACCGAATACTGAACATTTGGTACCATGACAACCCTACACAGACCTAAACGCTAAAAGACGATGTTATGCTTCTCCATCAAGCATTCGCAAAGTCTTGTAAACCAATAAAACCCTCCCGTGTTGCTTGATGTGCACCTCCCAGAAATTTTAACTTTTTGCACTTAGACGGGGACCGAAGACTTTGCGACTAGTCAGACTAGTAGTTCACAGAGTCATGTACGTTCTTCTCTTCCATAAACACTATTAAGAAGAATAAACACAACCAAAGCCTTCTCTTTTATTTATGAAGTGCCATTACTGGGCGGTTACGCACATAGGAAGATGAAATGTTTGATGGAGAGTATAATCAACAATAATGCCTTCAATTTAAATAGTGCTATTCCAGACGCTCCAAGAAGCTTTACACTTTTCCGATCATTATACATTCACTCCACATTCACACACTGGGGGTGACAGATAGTTGCTATCATGCGCCTACGTCCTCCTGCCCATCATCAAATATACCCGCCATTCACACACATCCATATAGGGCAAAGTGGGTGAAGAGGCTTCCCCAAGGCCATAATAACAGAATTGACCTGGCGATAATCGCCAACCTTCTGATTGAAGGACAACCAACAACAATTGCCGCCCAGTCACAAAAGCATTATTAGCAGAAGTTTTCTTTGTGTTTCTCACCTGCCTGCATGTACTTCTCCAGCTGCTCTCTCCTCTGATCCACCTCTGCTGGGGTGAGGGTGAAGATCTTTTTAGGTGGAAAAGCTGGCACCACATTATTTCCATATTCCTTTTTAATCTAGACAGAAACACAACGAAAGGGGGGGGGGCATATTAAAAGCATGATGGGGCAGGAAAAACTGGATATTAGAAAATAAAGACGGAGCAACAGTAGCTGATCTCCACTGTCGAGCTGTTGCTGTTGACAGTTTCTCTATTGAGGTAAAAAAAAAAACTTGTTGAAAAATCACTCGTTCATTTCAAATTGATTGTCCATAATGGGGTTTATGGAAATCTAGTCTGCTCTAGTACCAGGGTAGGAAAGTAGGGATACAGGCTGGATTTAATGGATGCTTTCAGTTTGGTAGCGTATTGGAGGGCCAGTTTCGTCCTTCTGATATCCAATGAAGGTCCATTTGATTCCATGTAAAGGCTTTCAATGGGAGAGGTCCTAAATGCTCCGAATCAAAGCCTTAGCCCAGTGTGGTGAACGACATCCAGACGTTTAAAATAAGATTTCCTTGCAGCACCAAAAATGATGCTTCCATACTCCAAGTTTAGATCTTACAAGCATTCAGTACAATCTTATGAGAACTGTAAGGTCAGCACTCAATTTTGTTCTTTTTTAATAATATTTAGTGTTTTCATAAATTTGCTTTGAATTGCCTCAATATGTGGAGTGAGATTTAGTGGGAAGAAATCCTACGTGAACATACCATAGCAGTTTGTTACAGTTCGTACAGTACAATTGTTGCAGTTTGTACAGTTTATTTTGCTTTCCAGTCCTTGAATGCCTAGAGCAGGAGCTTGGGCAGCATAGCTGTTCCACTGTTCCCAGTGATTGCTGGCCTCCGACAGGGCTGCCCTTTGTCACCGGTCCTGTTTATAATTTGTATCGACCGGATTTCCAGGTGTAGTAGGAGGACTAGTCGGGTGTCTGGTTTGGGGATAAAAAACCTCTAATAAAAGTTGGTTTCAGGAGCATGATTTTAGCCCCGATTTTGAGTTTATGCCTAAAATCGCATGCAAATCTGGGTTCGTGTCCACGTGTGACAATTGAACAGATTAAAGTACAAATGACTCTCGCTCTGCGAGTCACAGGCTAGCGAGATGCTTCTCAGATATCTGTGTCTGTCAACGAGTCACAAACCTGCAGTGCGTTTTAACATAACATCTGTGATTATCTGTAGCTAATGAGAGCCACATCCAGGTCCTAGGATATAAAGGCATAGACAGCCATATAAACAGTGAATTCGGTTCAAAAGGGAGTTTCTTTTTGGTTAATTTGGACACTTTCAAACTAAATTAAAAACTTATATCCTGGCATTGCGCATCACAGAGCTACAGAAAAGAGCCAAAATGGAGTTTCCGCGAAGTTATCGACCGGACATAACAAAAAACGGACTTTTATCGCTATGGAAATAACTTTTTGTTGAAAAAACGGCAAAGATAAGACAAGATTTACATGCTTGCTTAGTTTTTGCTGGCGTTTTATCGGGGAACTTTCGCTCCCTGCTCTGAAATACTTTTCACCATGTAAATGAGTTGCATATCGCTGGATTCAGCTGGTTGTTAGCTTTCATTTGATGCCATGGTTTTGGTGTTTCCGTTTATATTGTCGATATATATTGCACAGAAACAAAAACTTGGTCATGAATTATACTCCGACTATGTTGTTGTTTATTTGCATGGTGTTAGAGCTGTGGTTCACGGATATGAAATTGAATTAGATACGTTTTTTAGAGGAGTTTCCGCTGAACACAACAGTATTTAATATGTGTGGGTTATTCTCAGGGTTAGTGAGCTATGAGCGAAAATGTAACGCACAAGGGGGCAAGTCCCCGGTACCGGGGACTCTTGGGCTTAAGAAGTTAATAATGAACAAATGTTTGTAGTGTTTCTTCCTTCTTCACACCTTCATCCAGCATAAGGATTTCTATAAGTTTCTAATTTATTTTAGTCATTGTTGTTCATTATGTGGAGTAGATAAATAACTGTGTTGTTAGTAAAATTATTCTACATTTTTGCAGGAGTCCTGCAAAAGTTGGATTCTCTTGCATCCCTAATTGCACCACGCGCATCCTGCACACGCAACATGAATTATAAAATATCAATAATTATCGATATCGACCGATGTGAATGACTGATATGGCGATAAAGTTTTCAGTCATCGCGCCCAGCAATAAGAGATAGAATGTTCTCTGATAGAAAGGCCTTTACACACTCATGCATTTTTTTTAACGCAGGGGCTCCATGTGGTAAATATTTAGCTTAAATTACACGACACTAATGTAAGCCGGAAAAAACGCTGCATCATTTTCAAGAAACACACAGAGCTCTTTTTTGTTTTTTTATACACACACATATAGACACACACATATACACTTAATATTAGGTCTTTCTCTGCAAAAGTATCCTTTTGTGGCTGGATAGAAGAAAAGTAAGGAAACTCGGTCCTTCTGCAATAACAGTTCCCAGCCGTAAAGTCGGAAATTTCTTTGTTTGCAAAAAATATCAAGAGATTTGAAAATAATGGAAAACACATCTCAGTAGAATGTCCAATTTATACTCCATTAAGAGAAGGTACCTGACTGGACGAAATCTGAAAGAGATCCATGCTAACCCAAAGGGGCTAATAAACATTCTTACTGAGGTCACACTTGTGCTGGGAATTAAATCTTAAATTGGAACTTTTTAAGTTTTAAAACACATTTCAAACTGAAATGATAGCAAAATTGTAAAATAGAGATCAGATATTAAAATAACGATGGGTTTTAAAAAGAAACGAAAGAAAACTGGGGGATTTTATATGTTTTTACTGCAGAAAATATGATGCGGCCCAGCCTCACCCAGATTCTGCCTCTAGCAGCTCCTAGGTTAATTGCGTTTGAGACCCCTGATCTGATCTATGGTTACCAAGACTTCCATTTGTTCATTTCACACATGAAGCTCACATTATTTGAAGGAAGTGTTCTGACCTGCTCGTGGAGGCCCAGGAGTTGACTGTAACGTACTCGACAATGCAAGACTCCATTCACATGGATACTATAAGCCTAAAGAGGAAGAAACGGTCAGTTATTCTTTTAGCAAAGTAATAAAACATATATTTCACAGGAGGAAATACAATATTTTGTGGCATTTAATGACTGAAACTTTTATTAATATATAATAAAGTTTGCAAATTAAGTTATTATACAAACGAACTGTTTTCATGAAATCCATTTTAAAAAAATGTTATTGTGTGTGAAAGCTGAATTGTCAGCGTCATTCTGAATAACTGAAAGCCAGAGAACCAGGAAGTCAGAAATATTCCAAAAAATATAGAAATGACATTAGAGCGAAATCCTGAATATTAAAGTGTAGTCTTGAATTTCTGGCTTTGGAAATGTTGCCTTCAGTGACGTGCGGTGAGAATCATGGCTAATGAACCTTTTTCCTTGTTTCTTTACTTTTCATTCTTCCTGAAATGTTGATTGCAATTGCCTGCAGTTTGTATTGTTTCTTTAGATTTTATATGTGAAAATAAAAAAATTGAACGCACTAGAGGAACTTATTCACGGTTTGTTTGGCAAGTTGTTAACATGTTTTGTTTGAAATTTAATTCCAACACTTTTTTCATATCCAAACACTAACACAACAACGTTTAACTTACTTTTTGCTTATAAATGAAGTCAATGCACTACTCCTTCTGAAGAAATTAATCAATAACTTGTTTGGAGAAGTGTTGCTTTTCCTCCTTCCGTGTTACAAATCTCTCTGTCTCAAATAGGATCAAGATGGAGATCACTTCCAGTGAAGAAAGCTGCACCACTACGACTAATTCTTTAGCAGAGATGTCATAATCTCTGGGATCACAGCGCCCCAGAGTTGGCCCCAGAGTGTATTGTTACACACATACAATGCACAGTGATTGGGTAATGCCTGGTGAGGCCACGTAGCGATTTTGAAAACAAAAAAATGTTTTTTTTTTTTAAACCCAGAAAAAAGGGGCACGGTTTGTCATGAATTAATGAGACAGCAAAGAGTGGGTTTTAATAAAAAGAGGAATGCATAAACCAACGCTCATTTACTCTAATGTGTAATTCAGTGACAGATTGTTTAAGCTTTGAAGCTGTATAGAAGTGCGGGTTTGCTCAGATGCTTCTAGACATCTGTTAGGTCATTGGTGACCATTGTTAACAGTGGGAGCACAGTCAGAAAGCTGGAGATGTAGCCACAACATAAGGCATGGAACTCATGTTTAACTGCTGTCTGGCATCTACACAAAAATTTACATTTTGTGATTTTTTTGGGGATTCCCTCACAAAATTTTTCATTTTATTCAATGTTTGATGACATTGGTGTTTTTTTCATTATATGATTATTGTAGACCAGGGGTCACTAACAGGCAGATCGCAGTCCGGATCCGCAACCGGAAGCTGTCCCATAAGAACCTGGAGCTGCAGACCAAACTGAACATTTTGATTCAAGATCTAGTGGAGAGCCACATTTTTTAAATTGACGCAGCTTTTGTGATATTTCCAGTTGTTATTTAGGGGAGGCAAGAACTAGAGTTGTTCCGATTCCGATACCAGTATCGAAAATGCTGCCGATACCACAAAAAAATCTGGCATCGTTATCGGCGAGTATTTGAGTCCACGTACCGATCCGATACCATTTTCATAAACATAACCTAGTTTTGCCCGCTAGCTTCGCTTATCGCTGCAAAGTGGAAATAAATTCTTCTTCGCTGCTCAGAATGTAAACAGAGGAAGTTGTATCGTGTTGCCACAAGCAACCAAGGAGAAGGACAAGCCGCGCCAGACGCAACAAACATTGGAAGCTTCATTCAAACAAAGAGAAAAGTTTTCACAAGACATCCAACGAGCAATAATGATAACCGACAGAATTATCGAGTTTATTGTACTGGATGACCAGCCACTGTCAGTCTTCGAAAACGTGGGCTTTCGCCGCTTAATTGAACATTTGGAGCCCCGGTACAGTTTGCCTGGTCGCAAATATATCTCCGAAACAGCTCTTCCTAAGCTATATGAGACCGTGCGTGAACACATTTCATGTAAACTAAAGGACGTGCGAACTATCAGCTTCACTACTGACATCTGGAGCTGCCACTCGAATCCCGCGGTCTTTACTGAGTTTAACAGCACGCTGAGTAAACACAGAGACGCAGTCATCTTTTACTCTTCAAAGTGCAGTGCTGCAGGTTAACGAGTTTAGCGGCTCACAAGCGTCCATAGCTGAATCAATCGAGGTTGTGCTTGTGAAGTTGAATATTTTGAAATCCCGTACTCATGGTATTTTGCGCGACAACGCAAGCAACATGAAAAAAGCCATGAAAAACAGATGAGCTCCTCCACCTCGTCTGTAGAGGAAGTGATCCCCTCAGTTACAGTTCTATAACAGCTACTTCCTCAGGGGAGCCAGGAGGACACTGGTATAAAAACAATGAAAAACACTCTTCTTGAGGCCGTCAAGAAACGATTCACAACCATTGAGGAAGAGCCCTTGAATGCAGTTGCCACTCTCTTGTATCCACATTTCAAAGATAGGGTATGTCTATTAATTTTTTTTTCATGTCCATATTGATTATTGTCATTGCCATATTGAGTATATCTGAAGCACAGCATAAAATAATTTATTTTAAATTATAAAATGCATAAAATGTAAATTAATACAGGGCTAGTAGTATCTACAGCTGTATATACAGAAACACACCCAGATATCGGATCGGTACTCGGTAGCCCAAGTATCGGGATCAGCATCGGGAGGGGAAAATGGTATAAGAACATCTCTAGCTAGAACACATTGTCCAATTAAATTTGAGTTAAGTAGCCCCACGTGACTTTCTAGTAACAGGCGAAAAAGGAATTAATAAACAAAAACTAGGAGAAATTGAGAAAGAGAAACAAACAACAAATGCAGGTTTCTAAAGTCTCACGCATGGAGAGTGCTGTGCATTTTACTGTTCTCACACCATTCATTAGGGCTGGGTATCGAGTTCGGTACTTTTTTAAGCACCAACCAAATCGTCTCGATACTACCGAGTATCGAAAAATTCTTTTTCGTTCGATGCCAAATTTTGAAACCTAAGTGCAGGGGTGCTCACACTTTTTCAGCTTGCGAGCTACTTTTAAAATGACGGAGTCAAAGTGATCTACCCGCTACAAAAATGTAAAACATCAATCAACAAACAATTATTTTCAACTTTATTGAGAATTGACAAAACACACATAATAATTAACTATTTACATTTTTTGTAATAACGTGAGTTTAATTTGATGACTTGCACTGAATTGAATCATTAGAACAGTTGTGTGTGACCTGAATTTGGTGGTAATAGAGTGATTTTTATGGGAGCAATTGAGCTTTGATCCAAATAATCAAGAATAAAAATGATGCTCTAATAAATATTTCAATATTTATTAGTCGTGCAACGCTAATGTGTTTCTGCAAATGCCGAGGGAAACTTGTTTTGATAAAAAAACGTTTTGTAGTTTGTCCGCTACATAACACAGATTAAAAATAGGTATTATTTGTTTACTAAGAACATCCTGGTCTCGAGCTATTGAGCAGAGAAAACCGAATCCGTGAATCTGCAGATAACTTTACTGAACTGTGACGGGATGGATGATCGGCTGATATTGTTTCAATTTCACACCGCGATCGACGTAATGAGCACCTCTGCCTAAGGGTATAATCTTGTTAACGACAGTGAGCTTGAGAACGTGTGGCATCCTTAACCTGCTCGGATCAAATGCTGGTGATTGGCTGCGGTGAAGCTGCCTTGAAAGATCACGTTTACGGCAGCTCCCCCCCACTCGCCCTGAGCTTGTCAAGTGGAAAGGTGAGGCTGTAATGTACATTACACTTTAAAGCATAGCATAAATTTAACGCAAACTATGTTTAAGCGATCAAAAGTAATGTGGCCCGCGAGAGCTTAAAAGTTTTGAGTAAAAAAAAACGAAAACGAAAAAAAAACTACATTTCCCACAATGCCTACGCAGCCGCATTCATACTCACGAGTAAAACTGCATGGCTCTCATGTGCCCATGTGAAATGGGCGGAGCTAATAGTTTATCTGTGATCTGTTTCTGGAGGCTGATGATAAAAGATGATGATCGATATGCATCGACTTCAGTCTGTGAAGGTTTTTTTTTCGCTAAACAAATTACAAAAATGCTATTTTTCTTTATTCACTTTTATACAGTTTGATCCTTCATTAATGGAGTTTTGTGGGTTTTCATAAGCTGACAAAAATCAAAAGGATTTATATTAGAACAACAAGCATACAATTGTTTCTATGCAGCTGAATTGTCACTTGAATAAGTTATAAATAATGAGTTATTTAACATTAAGGAGTAGTTACATTTATTTTACATTCGATTACATTGTTTTACATTAATAAGTTACATCTGGCCCTTTGAGGACAGCCATTATGCTAATGTGCCCCTCTGTGAAAATGAGTTTGACACCCCTGTTTTAAGGTTAACAGCAAATGTTAACCCTGCACTTTGTTCATTTTGTGCTTTTGTTCCTTTGCTTATTGGTCTTAGAGATAAGCCAGCTGTGAAAAGTGTCACAAACATCCAGAAAAAATAAAACCAAAGTTTCTCTGCGATTATGTGTTATGTAATCTTGTAAAAATCTTTATCTTAAAATAAAAGTATCGAAAAAAAGTATCATTTGGAACGAATTCGGGGTATCGGCATCGGTATCAAACATTTTTGAACGATACCCAGCCCTACTCACACACCACACGTTCAGTTTCTGATTCTGATAATGGCCACCAAATTAAACATTTAACCAAAAACAGCAGGAAGACAGCTGTGAGTTTTAGAAGCACTGGTTCGACCAGTAAGTCAATCACAACTTGTCACCGTGGAGAAAACAGCCGCTCAAGATGCACGCTTACATGGTGGATTATGGTAATGCACTGGCAAGCAAGTGAAGGACCCAGAACAGACCTCTTTGAGATTATTGGCCACCTCACACTTCTGGGTACAGTACAACGTATCTGATCAACCAGCCCTTGTGATACTTGAAGCTCTCAAAACGTGACTCAAAAGACATTTTAGGTTTAGGGTTATGGTTCAATGCTACTGCCTGATACTTTGAGTTGACGTAGAAGCATTGAAGCCATGAACAGTAGTAAAAAAAATTTACGGCTTGATCCTTACCAGCCCCTTTTACTGCACACCGCAATCAGACCCCTCTCGAGCACACCGCATTTCAGAATACCTTACCCTCGTTCTGAAATTTAATAACTGTTTACTGGCACAAGGATGTTTTTAACTCTTCTCTTATTTTAGCTTAATGTAGGAAATGTATTTTAATTAAGATTTAAAGAAAATTAATGCTGTTCATTGTAAAACACTACTTAAACAAACTATCACTAGACCTAACAAATCATTACTGATCCCCTTAGACACATTATAAAAACACTAAATTTGAAGTATTTATGCCACAAAAATCTGTGTTCATGGGATATGGTGAAGTATTATTGTGGCATTTTGGGGAAATTGTAACATTTTCAAACATTCAAACATTCATTAACAAATTGAAATTAAAAGGTTCATCCAAATTTACACTTTGATGGTGTTCAGGGCATGCTCCAATACATCCTCACTAAATTTGGTAAAATTGTGCAGTGGCTTTTCAGAAAAATAGAATTGTGAATTGCAACAATCTCAAAATCTTAAATTAATTATAAAAAAAACTAATGAAAAGGTTACACCAAAAACTAAACTTTGATGGTGTTTAGGACATGCTCCACTAATCTTCACTAAATTTGGTGAAATTTTAATGTGGCATTTTGGAGAAATAGTATTATGACAAGTAGTATTAAGCAACAGTTTGAAATGTTACTGACTGAATTTGGAGAAATATTTGTACTTTTTTTTATCTTTATTAAATACATTTCCTAGATCAAACTAAAATAACAGAAGAGTTAAAAACATCCATGCGCCAGTAAAGTTATAAAGTTTCAGAATGAAAAGCGTTCTGAAACGCAGTCCGCTCTGGGTCGCCATTACCGTAATCTACCGTGTAAGCGCGCATTCACAAGTTCGCCAGAACAAAGTGCGGCAGACTTGACCGCAGTCGCAGACTAGACTGACCCTTCTCCAATTTCCCACTCAATTTGAGCTAAAACCAACCTAAAATTCCTTTTTATTTTCCTGTTTTGAGTCGAACATGGTTGAAATGTTAAGTCAAACTGCAAATACAAGACAACTGTTTTTAACACACATATCAGCACAAATCTGTTTGAACATTTCTGTTCTTGCTTATTTTGAAAAGCATTTTTATTTCATAAATAAGATAATATTGTAAATATATGCGCAGTTCGATTTTACTAAACAATACATTTGTCAAATATTTATGAATTGTGCAGAGTTAGTTTCTTTTAATTTCAAGTTCATTGATTACACGCATGCTAAATAATATTATACTGCAGTAGTTAGACCATTATGATCTGGACCTTCGCATCCAAACCAGTTATGAAACCGGACCTCTTTTAATTTGAGTGTAATACCCCTGCTGTAGACGAAAAATGTCAGAAATATAAAAACAATGTTAAAATCAACAAAACTTTGAAACGTGCCAATTATTAAAGAAAACTTAATTAAAACTAGATTTTAAAGTTTGCACGCAAACTTCGATGTTGGCTTGCGTTGGTACCGTTAATACCTTTTTTTTTAAATGTTGTCAATTCCGCAACAATAACATAATCCAACCCCCATGTCTCTATGATTCTCATAAGCTGAGATAGGTACATGCAAAATTGGTTGCTATAGTAACCAGTCTGGTTGCTTTGGAGGGGTAAGTGACCTAACATATTGTTCCTCATGTCAACACGAGTAAAATACACCAACCCCCATGTCTCTAAGAGTTTCGTAAGCTGAGATAGAGCTGCGCCATATTGGTTGCTATGGTAACAGTGTGGTTGCTATGGAGGGTCGCTGACCTAATATATTGTTCCCCATATGAATACGAGTAAATTACAGCAACCCCCATGTCTCTATGATTTTCCTGAGCTGAGATAGGTACCTGCAACATTGGTTGCTATGGTAACCAGTCTGGTTGCTATGGAGGGGTCAGTGACCTAACACATTGTTCCCCATGTCAATACATCAACCCCCATGTCTCTATGACTTTCCAAAGCTGAGATAGAGCTGCGCCATATTGGTTGCTATGGTAACAAGTCTGGTTGCTATGGAGAGGTCGCTGACCTAACATATTGTTCCCCATATCAATACGGGTAAAATATGGCAACCCCCATGTCTCTATGATTTTCCTAAGCTGAGAGAGAGTCATGCCATATTGGTTGCTATGGTAACCAGTCTGGTTGCTATGGAGGTGTCATTAACATAATATGTTTCAGCTGTCAGGATGGGTGAAGCTTACCAGCCCCCAAGTCTCTAGCATTTTCCTAAGCTAAGATAGAGATATGGCAATTTAGTTGCTATGGTAAACAATTTGGTTGCTATGGAGGAGTCAGTGACATCATGTTGTAATCTACTTTACATTTAGAATAATATAAAGTAACCCCCATGTCTGTACTGTGTTCTGTTTAGAAGATATTTGACATCGAAAGTTATGTCAAAAAGTGGGTGTGGCTTAATTAATTTATGTTAATTCACAAGCAATGATGGGCTGGATAAGTAATTTGCTTCCTTAATGCTTGTATGACTTTCCAGTGTCAATCAATTACAGAAGCTCTTTTACATTAGGATCTATGGGGTTCATGCTCCATTCATTTCAATGGGCCTTTGAAAGTCTATGAGACACCTTTGACCTACTTATTTGAAATGAGCTGCACCTGGAGTTATCAACTGCCAGATTTTCAAACGAGTCAGCTGCAGCTGGAAAGTCAACTGTCAGATTTTCAAAAGATGGCAAATCTGCTGGAGAAAATCCGATTTCCATGCCTCAAACAAATAAAGATTATAGAAGAACCGTAAGACATATCGAAATGATTCTTTCTTTGTAAGAAGCAGAAGACCCTAACGAAGAGAATGCTGTAATTTTTGTGAAGGTGTGATTAGAAATAAAAAAATTATGGCGAGCTACAAATAGCCTTCATTTGATTCTGTGCAACTGCTCATTTTAGAGAAATCCATACCCTCAAACAAATAAACATTACGAAAGAATGAACAGAGGTATTGAAATATTTCTTTTACTGTTAGAATCCCAAGATTTTAAGGAAGAGAATGGTGTAAATTTTGTGAAGCTGTGAGAAAGTGTGAATGATTTATGGCGAGTTAAAAATAGCCTGCGATTGAGATTTTAAACAGAGTCCACCAGAATTTTTGAATGGAGGTGAATGGAGCAATTATGTGCAATCGTTGTGGTTTAGGCCACCTGGAGTAAAAACCGTGTGTTTTTTAAAAATGAAAACAGCACCAACTGAAAGAGGACAAAAATCTCTACCATTTAGATATAAAATGTGTGTGCAAAGGTTAATTTTTAGTTGAGAAAACAGTGCAAGTAGCAACAAGACTGAGCTTGCTCAAAGTTAGAGTGAGCGATGACATCACCACTCTAGGGCTCCCATAGGGAATGACTTGGGCGATTTTTGGGCCGAAATTCGCGATTTATACGGAAACCGCTGGTCCAATCGGTCCGAAGAGATATAGCAACTCGAGTGGGAACAGTCTGGACGACCGTGGAAAGTTTCGTGGCTGTAGCTCGAACGGGCTAGGAGGAGAAGCGTCGTAAAATTTTGATGTAGGAAAAGAGAAGAAGAAGAAGAAGAAGAAGAAGAACTAGATTTTAAAGTTTGCACGCAAACTTCGATGTTGGCTTGCGTTGGTACCGTTAATACCTTTTTTTTAATGTTGTCAATTCCGCAACAATAACATAATCCAACCCTCATGTCTCTATGATTCTCATGGGCTGAGATAGGTACATGCAAAATTGGTTGCTATGGTAACAAGTCTGGTTGCTATGGAGGGGTCAGTGACCTAACATATTGTTCCCCATGTCAACACGAGTAAAATACACCAACCCCCATGTCTCTATGACTTTCGTAAGCTGAGATAGAGATACGCCATATTGGTTGCTATGGTAACAGTGTGGTTGCTATGGAGGGTTCGCTGACCTAATATATTGTTCCCTATATGAATACGAGTAAATTACAGCAACCCCCATGTCTCTATGATTTTCCTGAGCTGAGATAGGTACATGCAAATTGGTTGCTATGGTAACCAGTCTGGTTGCTATGGAGGGGTCAGTGACCTAACACATTGTTCCCATGTCAATACATCAACCCCCATGTCTCTATGACTTTCCAAAGCTGAGATAGAGCTGCGCCATATTGGTTGCTATGGTAACCAGTTTGGTTGCTATAGAGGGGTCGCTGACCTAATATATTGCTCCCCATATCTATACGGGTAAAATACAGCACCCCCCATCTCTATGATTTTCCTAAGCTGAGATAGAGACATGCCATATTGGTTGCTATGGTAAACAATTTGGTTGCTATGGAGGAGTTAGTGACATCATGTTGTAATCTACTTTCCATTTAGATTAATATAAAGCAACCCCCATGTCTCTACTGTGTTCCGTTTAGAAGATATTTGACATTGAAAGTTATGTCAAAAGTGGGTGTGGCTTAATTAATTTATGTTAATTCACAAGCAATGATGGGCTGGATAAGTAATTTGCTTCCTTAATGCTTGTATGACTTTCCAGTGTCAATCAATTACAGAAGCTCTTTTACATTAGGATCTATGGGGTTCATGCTCCATTCATTTCAATGGGCCATTGAAAGTCAATGAGACACCTTTGACCTACTTTTTTGAAATCAGCTTGCACCTGGAGTTATCAACTGCCAGATTTTCAAACGAGTCAGCTGACTCAACTGTCAGATTTTCAAACGATGGCAAATCTGTTGGAGAAAATCCGATTTCCATGCCTCAAACAAATAAAGATTATAGAAGAACCGTAAGACATATCGAAATGATTCTTTCTTTGTAAGAAGCAGAAGACCCTAACCAAGAGAATGCTGTAATTTTTGTGAAGGTGTGATTAGAAATAAAAAAATTATGGCGAGCTACAAATAGCCTTCATTTGATTCTGTGCAACTGCTCATTTTAGAGAAATCCATACCCTCAAACAAATAAACATTACGAAAGAATGAACAGAGGTATTGAAATATTTCTTTTACCGTTAGAATCCCAAGATTTTAAGGAAGAGAATGGTGTAAATTTTGTGAAGCTGTGATAAAGTTTGAATGATTTATGGCGAGTTAAAAATAGCCTGCCATTGAGATTTTAAACAGAATCCACCAGAATTTTTGAATGGAGGTGAATGGAGCAATTATGTGCACTCCTTGTGGTTTAGGCCACCTGGAGTAAAAACCGTGTGTTTTTAAAAATGAAAACAGCACCAACTGAAAGAGGACAAAAATCTCTACCATTTAGATATAAAATGTGTGTGTAAAGGTTAATTTTTAGTTGAGAAAACAGTGCAAGTAGCAACAAGACTGAGCTTGCTCAAAGTTAGAGTGAGCGATGACATCACCACTCTAGGGCTCCCATAGGGAATGACTTGGGCGATTTTTGGGCCGAAATTCGCGATTTTTACGGAAACCGCTGATCAAATCGGTCCGAAGAGATATAGCAACAAACTACATAACAGCTTTGAGGTGTGTTGAAAGTTTCGTGGCTGTAGCTCGAACGGGCTAGGAGGAGTAGTGTTGAGAATTTTTGTCAGAAGAAAAGAGAAGAAGAATAATAAGTTTAGGAGAGATAACAATATGTTGGCTCTGCAAGCCAACATAACTAGATTTTAAAGTTTGCACGCAAACTTCGATGTTGGCTTGCGTTGGTACCGTTAATACCTATTTTTTAAAATGTTGTCAATTCCGCAACAATAACATAATCCAACCCCCATGTCTCTATGATTCTCATAAGCTGAGATAGGTACATGCAATATTGGTTGCTATGGTAACCAGTCTGGTTGCTATGGAGGTGTCAGTGACCTAACATATTGTTCCCCATGTCAACACGAGTAAAATACACCAACCCCCATGTCTCTATGACTTTCGTGAGCTGAGATAGATACGCCATATTGGTTGCTATGGTAACAGTGTGGTTGCTATGGAGGGGTCGCTGACCTAATATTGTTCCCCATATGAATACGAGTAAATTACAGCAACCCCCATGTCTCTATGATTTTCCTGAGCTGAGATAGGTACATGCAAAATTGGTTGCTATGGTAACCAGTCTGGTTGCTATGGAGGGGTCAGTGACCTAACACATTGTTCCCCATGTCAATACATCAACCCCCATGTCTCTATGACTTTCCAAAGCTGAGATAGAGCTGCGCCATATTGGTTGCTATGGTAACCAGTTTGTTTGCTATGGAGGGGTCGCTGACCTAATATATTGCTCCCCATATCTATACGGGTAAAATACAGCAACCCCCATCTCTCTCTGATTTTCCTAAGCTGAGATAGAGACATGCCATATTGGTTGCCATGGTAACCAGTCTGGTTGCCATGGAGGTGTCATTAACATAATATCATGTTTCAGCTGTCAGTATGGGTGAAGCTTACCAGCCCCCAAGTCTCTAGCATTTTCCTAAGCCAAGATAGAGATGTGGCAATATAGTTGCTATGGTAAACAATTTGGTTGCTATGGAGGAGTTAGTGACATCATGTTGTAATCTACTTTCCATTTAGACTAATATAAAGCAACCCCAATGTCTCTACTGTGTTCCGTTCAGAAGATATTTGACTTTGAAAAAAAAAAAAAAAAAGTGGGTGTGGCTTAATTAATTTATGTTAATTCACAAGCAATGACGGGCTGGATAAGTAATTCGCTTCCTTAATGCTGGTATGACTTTCCAGTGTCAATCAATTACAGAAGTTCTTTCACAATAGGATCTATGGGATTCATGCTCCACTTATTTCAATGGGCCATTAAAAGTCAATGAGACACCTTTGACCTACTTATTTGAAATCAGCTGCACCTGCTGAGTTCAACTGCCAGATTTTCAAACGAGTCAGCTGCAGCTGGAAAGTCAACTGTCAGATTTTTAAACGATGGCAAATCTGCTGGAGAAAATCCGATTTCCATGCCCCAAACAAATAAAGATTATAGAAGAACCGTAAGACATATCGAAATGATTCTTTCTTTGTCAGAAGCAGAAGACCCTAACGAAGAGAATGCTGTAATTTTTGTGAAGGTGTGATTAGAAATAAAAAAATTATGGCGAGCTACAAATAGCCTTCATTTGATTCTGTGCAACTGCTCATTTCAGAGAAATCCATACCCTCAAACAAATAAGGATTACGAAAGAATGACCAGAGTTATGGAAATATTTCTTTTACTGTTAGAATCCCAAGATTTTAAGGAAGAGAATGGTGTAAATTTTGTGAAGCTGTGATAAAGTTTGAATGATTTATGGCGAGTTAAAAATAGCCTGCGATTGAGATTTTAAACAGAATCCACCAGAATTTTTAAATGGAGGTGAATGGAGCAATTATGTGCACTCGTTGTGGTTTAGGCCACCTGGAGTAAAAACCGTGTGTTTTTTAAAAATGAAAACAGCACCAACCGAAAGAGGACAAAAATCTCTACCATTTAGATATAAAATGTGTGTGTAAAGGTTAATTTATAGTTGAGAAAACAGTGCAAGTAGCAACAAGACTGAGCTTGCTCAAAGTTAGAGTGAGCGATGACATCACCACTCTAGGGATCCCATAGGGAATGACTTGGGCGATTTTTGGGCCGAAATTCGCGATTTTTACGGAAACCGCTGGTCAAATCGGTTCGAAAAGACATAGCAACTCGAGTGGGAACAGCTTTGACGACCGTGGAAAGTTTCGTGGCTGTAGCTCGAACGGGCTAGGAGGAGTAGTGTTAAGAATTTTTGGAAGAAGAAAAGAGAAGAATAATAACTAGATTTTAAAGTTTGCACGCAAACTTCGATGTTGGCTTGCGTTGGTGCCGTTAATACCTATTTTTTTAAATGCTGTCAATTCCGCAACAATAACATAATCCAACCCCCATGTCTCTATGATTCTCATAAGCTGAGATAGGCACATGCAAAATTGGTTGCTATGGTAACCAGTCTGGTTGCTATGGAGGGGTCAGTGACCTAACATATTGTTCCCCATGTCAACACGAGTAAAATACACCAACCCCCATGTCTCTATGACTTTCCAAAGCTGAGATAGAGCTGCGCCATATTGGTTGCTATGGTAACCAGTTTGGTTGTTATGGAGGGGTCGCTGACCTAATATATTGCTCCCCATATCTATACGGGTAAAATACAGCAACCCCATCTCTCTATGATTTTCCTAAGCTGAGATAGAGACATGCCATATTGGTTGCTATGGTAACCAGTCTAGTTGCTATGGAGGGGTCAGTGACCTAACACATTGTTCCCCATGTCAATACATCAACCCCCATGTCTCTATGACTTTCCAAAGCTGAGTTAGAGCTGCGCCATATTGGTTGCTATGGTAACCAGTCTGGTTGCTATGGAGAGGTCGCTGACCTAACATATTGTTCCCCATATCAATATGGGTAAAATACGGCAACCCCCATGTCTCTATGATTTTCCTAAGCTGAGAGAGAGGCATGCCATATTGGTTGCTATGGTAACCAGTCTGGTTGCTATGGAGGCGTCATTGACATGATATAATGTTTCAGCTGTCAGTAGGGGTGAAGCTTACCAACCCCCAAGTCTCTAGCATTTTCCTAACCGAAGATAGAGATATGCCAATTTAGTTGCTATGGTAAACAATTTGGTTGCTATGGAGGAGCCAGTGACATCATGTTGTAATCTACTTTACATTTAGAATAATATAAAGCAACCCCCATGTCTGTACTGTGTTCTGTTTAGAAGATATTTGACATTGAAAGTTATGTCAAAAAGTGGGTGTGGCTTAATTAATTTATGTTAATTCACAAGCAATGATGGCTGGATAAGTAATTTGCTTCCTTAATGCTTGTATGACTTTCCAGTGTCAATCAATTACAGAAGCTCTCTTACAATAGGATCTATGGGGTTCATGCTCCATTCATTTCAATGGGCCATTGAAAGTCAATGAGACACTTTTGACCTACTTATTAGTAATCAGCTTGCACCTGGAGTTATCAACTGCCAGATTTTCAAACGAGTCAGCTGACTCAACTGTCAGATTTTTAAAAGATGGCAAATCTGCTGGAGAAAATCCGATTTCCATGCCTCAAACAAATAAAGATTATAGAAGCACCGTAAGACATATCGAAATGATTCTTTCTTTGTCAGAAGCAGAAGACCCTAACTAAGAGAATGCTGTAATTTTTGTGAAGGTGTGATTAGAAATAAAAAAGTTATGGCGAGCTACAAATAGCCTTCATTTGATTCTCTGCAACTGCTCATTTCAGAGAAATCCATACCCTCAAACAAATAAGGATTACGAAAGAATGACCAGAGGTATTGAAATATTTTTTTTACTGTTAGAATCCCAAGATTTTAAGGAAGAGAATGGTGTAAATTTTGTGAAGCTGTGATAAAGTGTGAATGATTTATGGCGAGTTAAAAATAGCCTG
>SRMA01024119.1:0-11127 GCA_007224835.1 Danionella cerebrum | reverse complement strand
GATAGATGAATAAATAGATGGGGATATTTACAAACTGAAATGGATACCAGATGTGGTATCAAATGACTAGTTTGTTACAGGGGCAGACAGACACATGTCTGATTGTTAGATATAAAAATAAACAAATGGATTGAAAAAAAAGACAAATGGATTTAACAGAAGATGGAAAATAAATTGACTGATACTTGGATTGAGAGATGGCTGGTGGATTATCAGAAGAATAACTTAGGAATGGACAGAATTAAAGGAGGGATAGATATAATAAGATGGGTGGAGAGATCAATACAATAAATGATTAGACAGATTATCAGAAAGACTGATAGGTAGACAAACAAATATAAATATTTACATGCTTTGTTTTGCAAAACCTTATGGAAAATGTTAACTTCAAAAAAATATATTTCTATCAGGTTATAGTGTTGTTACCTCACAAATACAGCCATGAAGTTTTTTTATATCAATATTTGTGTAATCCCATATATTACAAAGCTTCAGATGCTCTGATCACACCTCCTAAACCCCGCCCACTAACCAATCAGGTTAAGCACTCCTCCCCGCATGATTCCATGTAGAGCTACTACACAGACCGGGATGGAAGTCAATGTTGTATTTTGTTGATGCTGACTAGCAGATTTTTATTTGCAATTGTCTTTGATTTGAGGTATTATGAACTTTTAAATTATTCGAGATAAAAATGGCATATTTTCAGTCTTTGTTACTTCTTTTACAAAAATGATACAGTTATGCTCTCTCTGGCTAAGAGTTAGAGGAAGAAAGGTTTGGGAGAGAAGGCCATGAATGTGGAAAATTATCATTCCGAAGGGGGCATGGCATAAGCGCGTACAAAGCAAAGCGTTTTGAAGGAGATAAGAGCTCATTTAAAGAAGCTATTTTTGATGAATAATACATAATTAGGATATGGTGTTAGGCTCCAACATTTATTCTAAAAGCTTTCGAAAAGGCATAATGTGGCCTCATTAATAGTTCAAACTAAACATTGAGGGCTTGTAGAAGTTCAAACGATCTGAACTCAAAGCTCTACTTTGGCTCAGGGCTTGCAGTTATGCAACTTCCCCTGTAAGAAACGAAAACAAAAGTGTCATAGGTGGGACACAGTTGTGACCACTTCTGATGAGGTGCTGACCTCCATCTGTGAGAAAGATTGCCTTCTATTCTTCAGCATCCTGCTGGCTATGACTGAAGTACATGCTTTGATTATTTCCACCACTTTCTCTTTGTTACTTGTCCTCAAACTACCCACTTCAACTCTGTCCTTTGTGAATAGCTGATATATGATTGTGAAGGAAAGCCTACCTCTAAAATGAAGGGTGATCGTCTGTTACACAGTCGTCAAATTTGGTTCCAAACTGAATGACAGCAAAATGTCTTTTCAAAAGCAGCATTTGTGGAGTCATATTAAAATAGCCATGACTCAGAATCAAAATGCAATCAGATTTTCCTAAAGTAATAACACTCTTCCTACCTATTATACTGTCGTTTTCAAATGTGCTTTCTGTGCAGAGATCAAGGCAGCTTTCTCCTCTGCACATAACCATAATCAGATGCAAATGTCAATGCACACTTCATTCTGTCAAATGCTGGAAAAGACCTTTCGTTTGCGAAAGGTGAAAAAGAGATAACAGCATTGTCAGACTCAGGGCATCCATTGAAAGTGGATTACAGCACAACTGAGACCTTATACAGAGTGACCTACAGAATGCATGGATTCTGTGGAAATGAAATCGGTGACCTTGTCAATAAAACAGTTGTGCTTTAAAAGTTTAGATAGAATTTCTTCAAAGCATACATTGTTTTTTAGGAGAATATTTAGAGTCAAGGTCAAGAAATAATTAGCGTGCACACTAGATCTTATAGAATCACTGCGCAGTATCAGATGAAAAGGGGGTTAAGGTGTGAAAGAAATACAGAATATCTTGTGTTTTATCTCTGATTCTTCTGTAGAGCTTCATTTGCACAGAGCAGTGCACCACGTGGAAAGGGGCAGAAAGCAGAGATAAGAGTAGTCACACACGCTCAATTGCTTCCACAAAGACTTTCCAGAAAGATCCAAGATGAAGCTTCACCAGCTCCTCTGCATCATCTCAATGTGCCTCTGTGTATGGGGTGGCATTTTTCGACCGGACCACCGCAGCGAAAAGTGGAGCCATTGTGAAGGGCATCTTTACAAAGGATGGAGTCATGTTTTGCTGATCCTTAAAAAGGCTTCTGCTGAATTTTCTTGCATATGCCATGAAGAAAAATGCATTTCTGTTGCTATTTTCCCAGCTTTAAGGTTTGTGCCAGTTTTCTGGGCATATAATATTGGCCATATGGGTGTCAATGATTTATTGGAACAGGACATCTTGAGGAATATCGCAACCTGGTATATACCACCAAATGTAAGTTTTTTTTTTGTTTTAACCTAAAGTGGGTTCAAACTACACTCTAAAAACATTGAGTAAACTCAACAAATTCAAGAAAACCTACAGTAAATTACTGTAAAAACTACAGTAAAATGATACAATTGATACAAAACTACAGTGACCTACGGTTTTTTTAATCAATTTAAAATTCCAAATTTTAAGGAAAAAGTGGCCAAGTTGTGCCGAATAGATTAATTTATTAATATTTTGTTTGATATGTTTCATAGCAAGTTTTCTGAGCTAGTTGGTTTAACTTTAAATTATTACTTATAACAGTCTACTTCGTTGTAGTGTACATTCAGAAAGAATCTAATATAAATTTTGATCATGAAAATTAATAACAATTTTTTATTATATTTATATAAACAAAAATATAGTAAAAAAATATTTTTAATGATCGAACCGGATCCCTGTTAAATCCAACTTCCTTTTCAAAGTAATAACATATTCTTAAAAGATCTCAACTATTTCTATTAAACTGAGCAAAAAAAAAAAAAACAATTTGAGAGATTAAAAAGAGTTGACTTAAGATAATCCAATTTGCATATTTAAAGAGCATATTCAAAGCAGTACGAGATGAACAAATGGAAACTTGGTCAACGAATTTCCTGAAAGGAATTATTTCCAATTCCCTTATCATTTAAATGCATTCAAATGCATTATAATAACACTTTTGTAACTGTTGCTCCTGACAGGTTATTGAAGATCTTCTCAGAGGAAAGATGCACTCGCTTCCACTTCAAGTGGAATTAAATCCATCCTCATCAACCACCCATGTTTTAAGTGGCGTGTATCATTTCAATGTGGATCACATGCAGGAAAACAGTGCAGGGTACATCCGCTGGATCACCTACCACCACACAAATGAGAAGGGTCTTATTTTTGAAGGAGCCCTTGTTCAAAACAGCAATGAGAAATGCAAATGGAAATGGATTAAGCTCAAGCAACTCCTCGCAATTCTTTCCGGTGTCTTTTTAGACAAACCGATTCAAATCCTCTTGAATTCTAAAAACGCCAGACCTTTAAACCTGAAAGGCTTAGAAGAAATTCCTGATGGCTTCCAGATTGAGTATTTTTTGGACAAAGTGATGCCATGTGTAGAGAAAATGCAAGTGAAAGACGCTGAACCCAACTTCCCAAATGTGACACCCAATGGCAAAACTCTCTTAGCATCAGATAACAGTGCAGACATGTGTTCAGGGCTCATTCATCGCACAAGCGCAGGTCTGAAGAGATGCTTTGAGAGGATGTTATCTGAAAAAGATAAATACACCTCCTCTTCACCGCTTTTGCATTTCACAGTCAGCAGCAAGGCCTATAATGATAGGTCAGACCACAGGACTCAATAAAATTAAGTCATTAATCACAGTAGATGTACCAAAGGAAAGCCAGGCAGCTCAACACAGAGGTCATCAGGTCTTTTTTTGGATCTTAAGCACTTTTTATCTGCTTTATCGGTTTGAATTAGCAGTAGAGAATGAAAACTTGATTGTACTAATCAAGCCATTGCAATATAAAGTGTATTTGTCAGAAATAAACTCCTATAAATTATGATTGTGCAGTGTGTAAAACAGAACACAAAGGCATGAAATAGATCTTTGTAAGAACACCATGAATATATGAGCCATAAAACTGAAAATACTCGATAGTCTTGTAAAGTTACACAAGTAATCAAGTTTATAGAAAACTATAGAATGACCTTCACAAATTAGTCTTTAATCTTTATAATTTAGCCTACATTTTGATTTTAAACTGAGTTAATATTTTTCTTGAATCTTTTCTGACTAGTATAACTAGCATCTCCCTCAGTTTGCAAGCCCTTTGTGCAACAAATAATAAAACCATGTCGCTAATGGATTTTGGTTAGTTACAGTACCTGGAAGCCATTTAGTTGATGTATATTTTGCCTTCTCGATAAATATGGATGGCCTTAATCCATGTTAATTGCCTTAATATGTATTTGAAAACAATAAAAAGTGTATGAGGAAAACTTACAAAATCTTCTTTCTTTATCAGAACTTTATTTAATATTACTCATAACTCAGACTTTGGAATGAGATTAACCAGAAAACATGGCTTTATTTAGTTTTAAACACTAAAGAGGTCAACAGCTAAATAACCATGCTGCATTGAGAACAGAGAGAGACAAAAGAGGAAGGGGAGGGGCACTGAGAGATAGATGTGTCTCAAAAAGACAAACCCTAGAAAGGGTGACTTATTGAAGCAACTTGTAACTTCCTGCTGTGATGTAACTTCCTGTTCTTTCTCAGACAACAAGATTTTAAATACAATACTATAAAAATGAAGGTGAATGTGGAAATTCCCTAAAGGTTCTTTTTAAAGCTAATGATGAGTGTTTACTGACATACAGTTTTGTTGGGAATGATTACGAATGACATGAATAGGGGTTTTTTATTAAAGAAAATGTAAATAGAAAATGTACCAGGACCGCCCAGCGATGCTGCTACGCCTGCTTCCAGGCTCATGGTCAGATCGGCAAAACGGTTACACTTGCAATATCCTTAACAAGTAAACTGTACCAAAAAATAGACATTAAATAGGCATCTATTATTGCATTAAAGAAGTTCTGGACTATATAACGCACATTTTAATTTTGAAACAGCACTTAAATACCATAATAATGGATATTTGATATTTAAGTAAAATGGAAGGGGTAATTGTCCCTAATATCGGATCACATCTTAAGATCACCATCATAGAGTTGCATGTTTACAGCAGTTGCATTGCTAATAATACATCACAATATGCAAAGTGAATTAAGCATTTGTTCAATTTTGTCTAAGTGATACGGGAACCTTTATGGCTATTTGCATTGCCTATATAAAATGTCACGTAAGACCACAATATGACCAACTTACTGCATGACTACAGTGGTCTAATCTGAGCGTTATCTTGTATTCATAGTAAAAATTTGGATACTCAAATTAACAAAGATAACGACAAGGTGAGAGCGTTGTTCAACAGCCTGAAGCAGTGAAAGAAATGTTGCTGGAATTGATGGAGTGATGAAGTTATGGGGGCTTTTGTCCCTCCTTAGTGTAGTTTCAGCGCTCCCTGACTGCAACAAGGCTCCATGTGGAAGATTCCTGTTGCAGGACTGGACACAACTTCAGACAGCTCTTAAATCATATGGTTATATCTGCAGATGCTTCATAGTGAAGTGCGTCTACATTGCACACAAGAGCAGGATTAATAAAATACAATGCATTTGGATGAAAAAAAGACAAAAAGAGAACGGACAGAGGGTCATTTTCCTGCCAAAGGTAAGCTTTGAGCATTTCAAAATTAAAGTATACAGAGAATATTAGCTCAGAAGACTAGATCTTTTTTTATAAAGTTTTGGCTTTTAACATGGGACTATTTTTAGTTGTTTATTTATTTTCCCATCCGAACTGTTTTTCAAACTTGAAGTGTTTCACATTCTGCTCTTATCACATTTGCCCGATCTGCAAATGCGAAGGTCGATTTAAAAACTTAAGAAGAACGTAAATAAAATAGTAACTGCAAACCAAGAATACATTTATTTAAAGGAGACGACTAAGTTGAAAAGAGTATTTATGAAAAGTTTGTGAAAAACTGTCCCCAACAATGTGAAAATGTTATAGTAAAATAACACCTTTTAACTTCAAAAACTGTCAAAATTGTTAATTCATTGGTTAATTAGCCATTTGAATTTAATGTATTAACTATAAATAATTCAAGCAGTTGACACAGAAATGTATGTCTGGCCCTTTAAAAGACCTCAAGCAACATTTGAACCTGCCCCCTTCTGCCATACAATAGTTGTCTGCTTGGTCTTCAGTGAGTGGTTGAGACTAAAGTTTTTACACCCAACAGTAGCACATCATCATCATTTAGCAGACATGAAAATATATAGCTTATGTAGCCATAAAAGGGGCGGAGTCTTATTTCAGGAAGTCTTTGTCGAGAGTTGTTTTGGGATCAAAACTCAAATAATTTATTTGAAGGGCATTTGGATCCAATAACAATGGATTATAGGGTGGTTGTGTACACACCTGGAAAAGTGTGATGAATCTTTTTTCTTTTGCAGATTATCAGAAGCACTCTGAATGAAAATATGCATTCACCAATGCAACTCAATTCAATGAATTCAAAAGGGTGTCTCATGATGGGCATCTTCCACACAAAACAAAAAAACATCAGAAAAATGGTAACGTATCAAAACAACATAAACCCTTTCAGTTCTGATTCAGACGCATTTCAAGATGAACTTCAAGAAAGAAGTCCATCAGAACAGCTGTCGGATTTAGCAAAGACACTTAGAGTTGCTTTCCCAACTGCAACATGGCTGCAAATTGTTTGTCATAGAAAGAGTTTTACCATCTGTCACATTCAGAAGCCTAAGAGATATTCATCCAAGCACCACGTGGCACTAATAAAAACGAGCGAGTTAGCAGCATGCGCACTGAAAATAGCATCAAATTGCAGTAATGATGCTGCCATCCATATGGGAAAAATACTGCAGTTAACAGGGATAGGACCTTTCAGAGGAGAAAAATACAGCAGTGAAAACGTGGGGGAAAAGTCAAATGAGATGCTAACGAATGGCTCAGTACAAAAGAGAAAACAAGATTCAGCAAAATTTTTCAGGCCAAGAAGCTTAGTGAAACGAAGCCCAACAATAGTTCAAGTGAAAGGGAAGGAAGACGAGGCGAACAAGTCTTTTGGTCAAGCTATTCTAAATGTGAACCAGAAAGAATCAATCAAAACAGAGAGTGTCGACACAGAAAGCGTGTCTGAACATCTTGAAAAGGAAACAAGCCAATCCAAAAATCTTGCCATCCCCGGGAAATATGTAAATGCTCTTACTCTTACAAAACAACAGATGGGAATTGCTTCAGAGCAGACTGAAACAGACTGCACAACAGAACTGGAGAGACCCCGAGTAGAAAATGAAGTAAGTGAGAAGAAAACATCCATGAGGAGCAAAGAAATTAGGCCAGCAGTAGGAGAAGTTCACGAAACGACAAAAGATGTTGGTGAAAAACAGGCAAGCTTCAGTGGAAACGTTGTCTCTCATATAAACATTGAGAAGGAAAACAGAGAAAAAACAAAGCAATGGTCAAGATTGGGTAAATGTCAAGCTGACATTTTAACGGAAACACAACAGCAAACAAATAAAACATTGAAACCAACCAACTCCACAGAGAATGCATATCCTGTGAAGGATAAAGAAAAAGAGAGGAGAACTAGAGAAACAGAAACTGACGTCCTAACACCAGAAGGAATAATATCTGTTGAGAAAGGCGATGTGACATTTGAAGACACTCAGTTGGAATATGACTTACGGTCAAAAAGCCTAGCAGCAACAGGGACGAATAACCCTAAAAATGATCACAGTGAAACATATAAGAAAGAATTTACAGCTGAGGCCGGATGTACAACTGACACAGAATTAGAACAAGCAGAAACACCAAATTCAAACAAAATACCTGCAACATATGAAAATCGTCAGTCAGAACCTGTTGCTTTAAGTTCAGCAGCTATAGGATCAGCTGCAAACAAACCCTTGGCATTAACCAAATCCACATTTATAGCTGAAGAATTGACATTAAAGCAACAGAAAACAGTTCTAAGAAAAGAAACTTCTGAAAATGAATGTACAACAGAAATTGAGTTGCAGAAGACGGCAGAATTGATGGAAGGTAGTCAGTCAGAGCCTGCTGGTAAAAATTCTGCAAGCCCTGAATCTATGGAAGACGTAATAATTAAAACCACAATTAGACCTGAAGAGCTGACGCTCACACAACAAGAAACGGTAATTAGAAAAGAAACTTCTGAAACTGAACGTACAACAGAAACGGAGGAAAAAACTCCAGAAGAAAATAGATCACTGGAGACAACACCAACAAATGAAGAGAGACATTCAGAACCTTCTGAATTAACAGTCCCAAATAAACCAACACCAAACGTAAAATCTATAACAACTTCTGAGGATTTCACAGCAACAAAACCAGAAACAGAGCTGACAACAGATGCTCTTGAAACTGAATGTACAACAGAAACGGAGGAAATAACAACAGAAGAAAATAAATCACTGGGGACAACACCAACAAATGAAAGAAGACATTCAGAACCTTCTGAATTAACAGTATCGAATAAACCAACACCAAACGTAAAATCTACAACAACTAAGGATTTCACAGCAACAAAACCTGAAACAGAGCTGACAACAGATGCTCTTGAAACTGAATGTACAACAGAAACGGAGGAAATAAATCCAGAAGAAAATAAATCACTGGAGACAACACCATCAAATGAAAGAAGACATTCAGAACCTTCTGAATTAACAGTATCGAATAAACCAACACCAAACGTAAAATCTATAACAACTTCTGAGGATTTCACTGCAACAAAACCAGAAACAGAGCTGACAACAGATGCTCTTGAAACTGAATGTACAACAGAAACGGAGGAAATAACTCCAGAGGAAAATAAATCACTGAAGACAACTCCAACAAATGAAAGACATTCAGAACCTTCTGAATTAACGAATAAACCAACACCAAACGTAAAATCTATAACAACTTCTGAGGATTTCACAGCAACAAAACCAGAAACAGAGCTGACAACAGATGCTCTTGAAACTGAATGTACAACAGAAACGGAGGAAATAACTCCAGAAGAAAATAAATCACTGGAGACAACACCATCAAATGAAAGAAGACATTCAGAACCTTCTGAATTAACAGTATCGAATAAACCAACACCAAACGTAAAATCTATAACAACTTCTGAGGATTTCACAGCAACAAAACCAGAAACAGAGCTGACAACAGATGCTCTTGAAACTGAATGTACAACAGAAACGGAGGAAATAACTCCAGAAGAAAATAAATCACTGAAGACAACTCCAACAAATGAAAGACATTCAGAACCTTCTGAATTAACGGTATCGAATAAACCAACTGGTGAGGATTTTACAGCAACAAAACCGGAAACAGAGCCGAAAACAGATGCTCTTGAAACTGAATGTACAACAGAAACGGAGGAAATAACTCCAGAAGAAAATAAATCACTGGAGACAACACCAACAAATGAAAGAAGACATTCAGAACCTTCTGAATTAACAGTATCGAATAAACCAACACCAAACGTAAAATCTATAACAACTTCTGAGGATTTCACTGCAACAAAACCAGAAACAGAGCTGACAACAGATGCTCTTGAAACTGAATGTACAACAGAAACGGAGGAAATAACTCCAGAAGAAAATAAATCACTGAAGACAACACCAACAAATGAAAGACATTCAGAACCTTCTGAATTAACGGTATCGAATAAACCAACTGGTGAGGATTTTACAGCAACAAAACCGGAAACAGAGCCGAAAACAGATGCTTTTGAAACTGAATGTACAACAAAAACGGAGGAAATAACTCCAGAAGAAAATAAATCACTGGAAACAACACCAACAAATGAAAGAAAACATTCAGAACCTTCTGAATTAACAGTATCGAATAAACCAACACCAAACGTAAAATCTATAACAACTTCTGAGGATTTCACAGAAACAGAGCTGACAACAGATGCTCTTGAAACTGATTGTACAACAGAAATGGAGGAAATAACTCCAGAAGAAAATAAATCACTGGAGACAACACCATCAAATGAAAGACATTCAGAACCTTCTGAATTAACGGTATCGAATAAACCAACTGGTGAGGATTTTACTGCAACAAAACCGGAAACAGAGCGGAAAACAGATGCTCTTGAAACTGAATGTACAACAAAAACGGAGGAAATAACTCCAGAAGAAAATAAATCACTGGAGACAACACCATCAAATGAAAGAAGACATTCAGAACCTTCTGAATTAACAGTATCGAATAAACCAACACCAAACGTAAAATCTACAACAACTACTAAGGATTTCACAGCAACAAAACCTGAAACAGAGCTGACAACAGATGCTCTTGAAACTGAATGTACAACAGAAACGGAGGAAATAAATCCAGAAGAAAATAAATCACTGGAGACAACACCATCAAATGAAAGAAGACATTCAGAACCTTCTGAATTAACGGTATCGAATAAACCAACTGGTGAGGATTTTACAGCAACAAAACCGGAAACAGAGCCGAAAACAGATGCTCTTGAAACTGAATGTACAACAGAAACGGAGGAAATAACTCCAGAAGAAAATAAATCACTGGAGACAACACCAACAAATGAAAGAAGACATTCAGAACCTTCTGAATTAACGGTATCGAATAAACCAACACCAAACGTAAAATCTATAACAACTTCTGAGGATTTCACAGCAACAAAACCAGAAACAGAGCTGACAACAGATGCTCTTGAAACTGAATGTACAACAGAAACGGAGGAAATAACTCCAGAAGAAAATAAATCACTGGAGACAACACCATCAAATGAAAGAAGACATTCAGAACCTTCTGAATTAACAGTATCGAATAAACCAACACCAAACGTAAAATCTATAACAACTTCTGAGGATTTCACAGCAACAAAACCAGAAACAGAGCTGACAACAGATGCTCTTGAAACTGAATGTACAACAGAAACGGAGGAAATAACTCCAGAAGAAAATAAATCACTGAAGACAACTCCAACAAATGAAAGACATTCAGAACCTTCTGAATTAACGGTATCGAATAAACCAACTGGAGAGGATTTTACAGCAACAAAACCGGAAACA
>SRMA01024118.1:0-48248 GCA_007224835.1 Danionella cerebrum | reverse complement strand
CAACCAGCCCTGACTATGTTAGATCCAGCTCTCAGCAGATATCATTTCCACCTGTTACCCCCGGAGCCCAGTTGGCGTTGTCTCCCCCGGAACCAATGCAAGTAGGACGCACAAGAATCTCTGCAGCTGAGAAGTCCAGAAGATTAAGAGAGAATCTTTGTCTCTACTGCGGAGCCCCAGGACATCGGGTAGTATCTTGTCCATTAAAAGACCAGGCTCAGTTGCAGTAGGGAGCTCGCTACTGAGCCCTTTGTCTTCTCGCAATTCCAACCCCAGAATCCTTACCCCCATTATCATTCAGATCCAAACAATGAATAATCCTCTAAAGGCTTTCATTGACTCAGGTGCCGATTCCGAGTTTATGGATGAAGGTTTGGTAGCTAGACTGAAGATTCCTGTGGTTCCCCTACCATCTCCCTTGCGGGTCACTGCCCTGGATATCCACCTTATGCACACCTGTGTCTCCAGTACGATTCCGGTCAGAATGATTGTTGATAAACACGTGGAGATGTTGTCTTTTAAGATTATCCATTCTCCTCTGCAGCCTTTGGTTCTGGGGTCCACCTGGCTTCGTCGGCATAACCCCCACATAGATTGGCCCTCAGGTGAGATCTTGGGATGGGGTGTAACCTGTTTGTCCTCCTGTTTAAGGGCTGCCACCTTCCCTTCAGTCCCTGAAGAATCGGTGGAAGAGTTTCCAGACCTGAGCAAGGTTCCTGAGGCCTATCTTGACTTAAAGGCTGTATTCAGTAAGTCAAAAGCCACTTCATTACCCCCGCACGGTCCTTATGATTGTCCCATCGATTTGTTACCTGGAACTATGCCTCCCAGAGGTAGTCTGTATTCTCTGTCTCCTCCGGAAAGGGTTGCTATGCAGACTTACCTGGATGAATCTCTGGCGGCGGGGATCATCAGACCCTCTTCATCTCCTGCTGGCGCTGGTTTCTTCTTTGTGGGGAAAAAGGATGGTGGTCTTCGTCCATGTATCGACTTTAAAGGGTTGAACAACATCACAGTGAAAACCCGATATCCATTACCACTGATCTCGTCAGCCTTCCAACTACTTCAGGGAGCCACTATCTTCACTAAACTAGACCTAAGGAATGCTTATCACCTGGTCCGTATTCGAGAGGGTGATGAATGGAAGACTGCTTTCAACACCCCTGTCGGCCACTTTGAGTACCTTGTCATGCCTTATGGTCTCACCAATGCCCCTGCAGTATTCCAAAACATGGTCAATGATGTGTTGGGAGATATGCTGAATAAGTTTGTCTTTGTGTACCTTGATGACATCCTCATTTTCTCCCGTTCTGAGAACGAACACGTTCGTCATGTCAGAGCTGTCCTAACCCGCTTGCTCCAAAACCACCTTTTTGTCAAGGCAAATAAATGCGAGTTCCACTCTGCTGAAGTTTCCTTCCTGGGGTTCATCGTCTCGGCTGGTAAGCTCGGAATGGACCCTGCCAAGGTGACAGCAGTTAAGAACTGGCCAGTTCCGGATAGTAGAAAGGCAGTCCAGAGATTTCTGGGATTTGCTAATTTCTACCGAAGATTTATCAGAGGATACAGCGCCATCGCCAGACCACTCCATGCTCTGACTTCCCTCAAAACCAAGTTCAGCTGGTCCCCGGAAGCCCAAAAGGCATTTGATCAGCTGAAACATCTGTTCACCTCTGCTCGTGTCCTCACCCTGCCTGATCCTGAGAAACAGTTTCTTGTGGAGGTGGATGCCTCCAACTCGGGGGTAGGAGCCGTGTTGTCCCAGAAGTGTCAGTCTGACAACCGTTTACACCCCTGTGCCTTCTTCTCCAGGAGATTAACGTCAGCTGAGGCCAACTATGATGTTGGAGATCGGGAGTTGTTGGCCATGAAGCTTGCCCTGGAAGAGTGGCGTCACTGGCTGGAGGGGGCTAATCAACCATTCATCGTCTTTACTGACCACAAAAACTTGGAATACCTTCGCTCCGCCAAAAGACTCAACCCCAGACAGGCCCGTTGGGCTCTGTTCTTTAACCGGTTCTCATTTACTTTAACGTACAGCCCAGGTTACAAAAATACCAAGGCCGATTCCCTTTCCCGCCTACATGATACCCCGGAATCAGTACATGAACCCGACTTCATCTTGCCCATCTCTGCACGGGTCGGGGTAACTAATATTGAAGAACTTGTTATGACGGCTGATGCTCCGGCTCCTTCTACCTGCCCACCTAACTTATTGTTTGTTCCAGATCATCTACGTTCCCAGGTCCTGGATTGGTGTCACTCCTCTCATCTCTTCTGCCATCCTGGTGTGACTCGCACGTGTTTTGTGGTGCAACAGCGTTTCTGGTGGCCGGATTGGAAAAGAGATGTGAAGGAGTTTGTATCGGCCTGTCCTGTCTGTGCTCGGTCCAAGTCCTCCCACACCAGAATTGCTGGTCTCCTGCATCCTCTGCCTGTTCCACACCGTCCCTGGTCACACATCTCATTGGATTTTGTCACTGGCCTGCCTCCATCCCAAGGTAACACTGCCGTTTTCACTGTCGTCGACAGGTTCTCAAAAATGGTTCATTTTATTCCCCTACCCAAGCTCCCCTCTGCCAAGGACACTGCGAACCTACTGCTTCTTCACGTCTTCCGCCTCCATGGACTACCTAAGGACATCGTGTCGGACCGGGGCCCCCAATTCACTGCTCGCTTCTGGGCCGAGTTCTGCAGGTTGTTGGGAGTGTCTGTCAGCTTGTCCTCTGGTTTTCACCCTCAGTCCAACGGTCAGACGGAGCGATTGAACCAGGAGTTGGAGACTGGCCTCAGACTTCTGTGCTCTCGGGAACCCTCCTCCTGGTCCCAGAATTTGGTATGGGTCGAGTACGCCCACAACTCTCTTCCCTCTTCTGCTACGGGCCTAACTCCTTTCCAGATAGTCTACGGATACCAGCCTCCTGTCTTTGACGCTATGGAGAGAGAATCTGTGGTCCCATCAGCCCAGGCATCGGTGCGCAGGTGTCATAGGGCATGGAGGAAAGCTCGTTCCACCCTCCTCAAAACTGTCTCATCCTATGAGAAATGGGCTAACAGAAAACGCTCCTCTGCCCCCGCATATGTGTGGTTGTCCGCCCGAGACATTCCACTTAGAGTCCCCTGTAAAAAACTCTCGCCACGATTCATCGGTCCTTTTCCCATCACCAAGGTGGTTAACCCAGTGGCGGTTCGTCTCCGCCTGCCAAGGCCTCTTCGCATTCATCCTACGTTTCATGTCTCCAAAGTAAAACCAGAAATCGTGAGTGACCTGGTTCCCTCCTCCAGACCCCCTCCTCCCCCCCAACTGATTGATGGCGGTCCTGCCTACACTGTCCGGCAACTCCTTAAGTCTCGACGCCGGGGTAGGGGGCTTCAGTACCTGGTTGACTGGGAGGGGTATGGTCCAGAGGAGAGATCCTGGGTTCCGTCTAGGTTTGTGTTGGACCAGTCTCTCATCTCCGATTTTCACAGGGCTCATCCTGATCAGCCTGGTGGGACGACGGGGGCCGTCCCTTGAGGGGGGGTACTGTCACGGTTTCTGCTCGGCTCCTCCCCTTGGTGAGTCTTTTATCCCTCTGCACTTCTCCCTGATGGTTGATCTGTTGCACCTGGCCTAATTGCTAACTCTCCACACCTGGAGAGTCAACTATTTAATCTACCTGCTCTCTCCAGTCTTTGTCGGATCCTCTGCCTTTACAGACAGGAAAACCTGACCTCTGAAACCTGAAACCTGAAACCTGAAACCTGAAACCTGAAACCTGAAACCTGAAACCTGAAACCTGAAACCTGAAACCTGAAACCGGACCGGTATTTGACCTTGATTTTTGGATTCTGGACTTATTCCTGTTTTCTGGTGTGTGACCTACCTCCTGTCGACCAACCTCTCTGGAAATCCCTTATCGGCACCGTCGCCTGGAAGTTGTATGTTCTCCTCCCTCGGAGTCTCTGGCTATACCCACCCGCAGCTGCTACTCTCCATACCCATCCCTGTTTCGCTGTTTCCCAGTTTCTACCCAGATCCCTGCACCCCTTTTTACCTTGTCAATAAAATCTGTTAACCTACTCCCTTTTCGTGTCTTCCCTTACGCTCCGCTCCCCTGGTGGAGGTGGAGCTGACAGTTTAAATGTAACAACCCAATGAACACAATATGTCTATCCCATTGATTTTAAAGAAAATATAGTTTAATGTTGTCATGTGTAATGTTCATTTTGTCACCATAATATTTAATAAAAATTATTTGAACCAAAAATTTTGTCCTTCATGCTCTGTCTAGCAACATGGCTATGCACAAATACAGGTAGACTGTGGAATAGGATACAAATACGATGTGGAAAAATGTGAGCAGTTAATGTGATTGGCTGTTTCCAGGGAAACCGGTAAGCAGAGGCAGGCTTACAAAGAGAGAAAGATTATGTAAGTTCAAATAAAAGCATTTTTGGGCAATATGTAATTAAAATATTTAGGTAAGCAACAGAACACCTACAGAAAAGATATGGAAACAAATGGTAAAAATGTAATTTACTGAAACAAAATGCAATAAATCGTTAAATGATAATTAAATAACTGAATTTAAAGTGGGACCTAAACTCATCCTGAGTAGAGTTCATTTAAATGTGTGTTTTCTGGGCATATAGTGTGTTGTCCAGGTACGCTTTTATCAAAATTATAGCTATCTAGAGTTGTCTAGACTAAAAGATTCTGTGATTTGTAGCCCAGATCTGTTGGAAGGCTTAGTGGATCTGCGCTTCAATGTGCCATTAAACACAAAGATTGTTTTTCTGGTGAAGCAGTGGCAATGGGAAATTCCTTTCACAAACCTTTTAACAAACAAATAATTAGTTTCAGTTTCAACTTTACTGCACTCATTATTTGAAACATTTGTCTTGTTCAATTGATCAAGTGACCATGAATGGAGTGCTTTATGGTTAAATAATACAAAATCAACTGTTGTTATATCTTTGTGTATGTTGGTTTCAGATCCAGAGTGGGGATCATGTTCTGTGGGGGTCTTCATCTGTCTGAGCTGTTCTGGGGTTCATCGCAACATCACCAACATCAGCAAAGTCAAATCCCTCAGACTCTCGCACTGGGAGGATTTAGAAGTTCAGGTACGCGGAAAAAAAACTCACATTAATCTGAAGACAATCATACAGTGTCTCTAATGCTGGAAGGATCAAGAATGAATCTGTACAAATTAATAGTGAACACTACTTTTTATGTCCAGGTTTAAATGTTATGTTTACATTTAAAATGTACACTTAATGATTTTATTCAAATTTAAATTTTCACAGGATAATTCTGTCTGTGGTTTTTTATTTTCAGTTCATGTCTGAACGAGGAAATGAAGTGATGAAAGCTGTTTATGAGGCCAATGTTCCTGTGTATTACTACAAACCCACACATAAAGACTGCGCGTGAGTTTTGATCAATTATAAGGACTTTCTATGAAAATTACATTTTTATAAATGTTTTATTTGTGTCCATAAAAACATGAGATTTTTTGCCCTCTGCAAGGGTGTAAAAATTAAGGGTAGTATATTACAATGAAAAATGTCTCATGGAGTGACTGGGAATTTTCATTTAGGGCAGTGGTGTCAAATATACATTGCGAATGAGTTGCTTTGCAAATAAGATGTTTTGAAACAAATATTTAGCCTTGCGTGTCGCAGCGTGTTCATTTGTACTGTCAGTTTCTTTTTTGTGTTTGTGGTTTCTACGCCACGCCCTGCCTTTATGGATGCCCATTGTCAATTACTGGGAAGTGACGCTCTTTCACAAAGGCAATTGCTGGTGACGCCCACTTTTAGATTCATTTTACTTTGCCAGAAACTAATGGATGACGTCACTGACGCTTAGTCCATATTATACAGAGTCAATGGTATAAACTCTTTCCATTACTCAACTACAAGAGATGTCCTCTAATGTTAAATGCACTGTGTTCCACATTGTTAGCTCTGCCCCCTAGTCGGTGGATGACATCACATGCTCTAATACAAATCAAAATATACCATGATGTTCTTAGCTTTAAACTAAAACTAATTCCTAAAACTTTTTTTTTTATTTTCTAATGACAGTGCAAACATCAACAATCCTAAAATTTCCAATGAATGTGTGTTTTTCTTTTTTATTCTACCAATTTTTCCTGTTTTTTTGTTTATCATTTATTCAAAGCAATAAAACCAATAAAAGATCTAATTCATGAGCAATTTCGAGGTAAATGTGGTTTAAAGGGCTTTGTTTTAGTTTAGTTTATTGAAGGCTGAGAAGGCAGTACATTTTCAGGTCGTGTTTGTATTCTTCAGGGTATTGAAGGAGCAGTGGATTCGAGCAAAATATGATCGGCAAGAATTCATGGAGAACAGTGGAAAACCTGTTTATGAGGATGGTATGTGAGCCTATGTGTGTGGTCCTTATGCTGTTTGATACTTAACAAGCTCACTGTCCAATCACAGAGATCAGAGATGGTACACTGATGAAGAGGGGGCGGGACAACGGACAGTTTCTCAGCAGACGATTCGTTCTTTCTCTGAGGGATGGCACGCTCAAGTACTACACCAAACAAGATGTGAGTGTGTATAGTTTGTGTGCTGGTTCCATTAGGGCTCTGCAATATGGCTGAAAACTGTATCACGATATCAGTCATTCATATCGGTCGATAATTATTGAGATTTTTATGACCCATTTAAAATAAGGACCAGGAGAAAGTTAAATTACATTTTAACATTTCATTATAAACGTAACCTTCCTCTGATCATAATTAATGTCAACAACCATGGAAAATAAGAACTCTAAAATCACAACGAACCCTTAACAATTATTTATTAACATTTAATAACGATATAGGTCAACCAAAATGATACTGTTACATAATTGGCACTCCCTACGTTGCTAGGTTACCAGAGAGCGAATGCCTTTTTTCAATTCAACAAACTTGCTTCAAACCTCCATTATCTTCAGACGAAGAATAAAAAACATTAAATGTTTTAGCGTTTAGCCCTAGATTCCATCCATCCATACATCCATCCATCCATCCATCATCCTTTACCTGCTTTATTCCTGATGAGGGTCAGAGGGTTCTGCAGGTTACTCCGTTTGGAAAAAAGCAGGGCACACATTGGTCACCAGTCCATGTGACTCCATTCACTCACTGTTCACTGTTACATGTACTTTTTTACTCTAAAGACTATTTAAAATCTTCAATTCCCTTTAAGCTTGTTTTTGGACCTAAAACAAGATGATGGTTTTATTTAGTTTTGTTTAACTATACGAGTGAGGAGTGCTAATAAGTGCTAGTCACTTGTCTACATATACAATAAATAATAGAAACTAAAAGTAGTGGATTGTAGATAGATAGAAACTCAGCTGCTCACTGGTCATCTCCATTATTGTTTCAAGGCTTACTCCAGGATTGTCTGACCCATGACACTATCTGCTGTCTTAAACGCATTTATGAGAAAATGTTCAAATTGAAATGGTTTTCTGTTTTTTTTTTGCTGCTTTTGTTTATAAAAGTGACACAAATTTGACTCAATTTGATCAGTGAGTCTATTTTGGAGACTGATAGTCACCATTAAGAGAATGGAAAGTATTAAGAGAAAGCTCTGGATTTTTTTGGATTCAACACACGCTAAACCAAAACTTCTAGGTCACTATTGAGGTTTTTGTTTAACCTTGAGGGATCCCGATTTTTTATGTAACCATTTTAAAGTTATTTTCTTAATTGTTTTGCCAAATTTTTGTTAGAATCTGTTGGGATTTGTTTGTCACTTCTTGTAATCTGTCTGTCTGTCTACCTATATACATATATTATTCTTTTTTGAAGGCAAAGGAGCCGAAAGCAGTGATTAAAGTGGACTCCATTAATGCTTGTTTCCAGCCGGAGAAGATTGGAAACCCCAATGGCCTTCAGATCACCTACATCAAAGACAACATTACTCGAAACATCTTCATCTACCATGATAGCAGCAAAGTGAGAGAGATAGATATACAGTTGTCCTCATAAGTTTACACACCCTGTGAAATGTTTTGCTTTCTTGGCCAGAAAATTCTTTCAGAATATAAACACAAAAACCTTTTCCCTACTCATAGTAAGTGCTTGGGTGAAGCTATTAATTGTGAACAACAATTTTTTGAGTGTGACAAAGTTTTTTTTTGTCATCATTCATATTTTCTGGACATGTTTGCCTGGGCATGTAAACTAACGAGCACAACCTTTAGTGTGTTTCTCTATGTACATCTCATGTTTTTTCTCTGCTTGTGTCTGTTAGGAGATCGTAGACTGGTTTAACAGCATCCGTGCGGTGCAGCTCCATTATCTACAGGTGGCCTTTCCTGGAGCCTCTGACACTGAGGTTAGAAATCTACGTGTTCATCTACGTGTGTCATACATGTGTGCTTGTGTTAAACTCACTGATTCTGTTCTCTGCACAGCTCAAGACCAAACTCACTCGTAACTTCCTGAAGGAAGGGTATATGGAAAAAACTGGCCCAAGGGTGACAAAGTTTCTTCCTGCACACATATTCTCAACCTATTCATACATGGATATGCAGTGAGATTTTGAAAAAAAAGATATGATTGGTATTTGGGTACTAGAAATGCATGTGCAAAAGTGTATACTGGTCCTGGGATGGAGCCGCACCATCAGAGCTCCACCTAGACTCTCTATGGTGGACAGCCAATGTAACATGAAGTTCTTCCCAAATGTCACAGAATTTGTATGAATCGCACTCTTGAGCTGACAGCTTTTTTCAAAAGGGGCCATTTTATGCAAATTTAAAGTTATAATAAATATTTGAGCCCTTTATAATAGCCCTGTGCTGTTAGTAACTTTCTAAAAGTCATAAAAAACGTCTTTGAATCATCTCATATTTTTCGCCTCTACATCACTAACTGATTTCAGGGATTTTGGTCAATGCTGGGTTGGTTAACATAAAAATCTAGGCAGCAATGCTCAAATCTAAGTTGGTGATTGGGACAATGTCATCATCCCAAAATAGGAATACAGGATTAAACAAACATGCATAAAACATTGTGAATAAAACTTGAGACATGTTTTGGATGAGGGTATAGCACTAAAAGATGCTAGGGATGTTAGAAGTTTTTGCATAATTTGGCCCCTTTAACGTAATTTTTCTTTCCCAGCAAACGGAAGGTTTTAAGAAGCGTTGGTTCACACTCGACCATCGACGACTGATGTACTTCAAAGATCCAATGGTGAGAAAGACCTCAGTCTCGAAATCTGTGTACAACTGATACAGTTTGACGAGTTAATTTGATCGGAAATTCATAATGGCGCAGCAGATCAAAGGATTCCTCTACACTGTCTTTTCATTTCAGTAGACACCACTTAGTATTTTATATTACAATTAATATTTTTAATTTTAATGAATATTTATTTAATACAAATATTCATATTTTCCAGAAATAGATACATTTTTTGCTAAAATCCTCTTTGTTTAAACTCGGATGAATGTGCAGGGAGCTGTATTTTAAATGAGATGTTTGCTAAAGGCAAGGCAAGTACAAGGGTGAATAGACCAGGTTTTGTGGATCTAGAAGTGTTTGTTTTAAAGGAGACACCCAGATGTAGTGCAAGCATTAATGCTATGTTGAGTTTTAATTAAAGAGAAGATAAAGAAATAAAAAAACTGAAACAAAAAAAAAATGGTTGTTTTTTGTTTCCAAAGCCTTGAACTAATACTGGACACTAAATACTAAACTGTAAATGTGAGTGCATTATACAACAGACTTGCAGGGAAAAAGGTACAGATAAAAAAAATAAAAAGAAAGTCTGCAGCTTAAAAGATGTTTGAAGACTTAATACAACAAGGGGGATCTTAAACGACAGGATATAAATGCATAAAGAGAAGAGTTGTCTACAACTAAAGCTAACTAAAAAATAAACAAGTAAAACTTGAAAAACAACAAAAAATATGCTTCAGTCATGTGCAACCATGTAGTATAAAAGAACATGGCTGGTGAGCAGACAAAAACAAAGGATGGATATACAGCATTTGGAAAATGAAAAGTATTTTATTTAGCAAAATGTAGATTTTTTTTAAACAATTTGACAGTTTGAAACAATGTTCGTACAAACCCTTTCTTGGGGAAGAAAATCCCTTTATTTGGGTCACAGAAGACTAGAGATGACACATGGGATGTTGGTTTGCTGCTTGCGGATTATGTTTCCTGTCCTAGGCACTTCGTACTACTTTCACTTATTTATTTAATGTCTGTGTGTCTCCGTTCAGTTCAGATCAGATCGTAATACGACACGTTCGATTTTGTCCACTCCCCATCTGTGATCTATCATCTGTATTATATCTTCATTGTTATTCCGCATAGTTCATTAACTGTGTGTATGTATGTATATTTATACATGTCTATATATACCTTTAACTCGTCCCCCTAACCTACATCTCTTATTCACCCACACCCTCCTGTCCTGATGTAATTAATGCAAACTGTCAGTGGGAAAAATAAATAACTACATGAATTCACTGCTTCCATCCAGAGGAGGAAACACCATACCAGGTGTTTACTCTCCTGGAGATGTCAAAACTGTTCAACTCAAACGAAGCACCTACTCCCCAAAGTGGTGTCTTTTGAGCAGGACAGGACAAGGTAAAAAAATACCTTAATTTAATTATTTATTTAGGGTTTTTTTAAAGATATTTTTACAGTGCAGAAGGCAAAGCCCTTTTAAGCGAACGGTGCTCAGTGTATCAATCAGTCTCTCAAGAAGCCAACAGTGGGAAGAGGAGCAAACAATTTCTTCGTAGACGAGGACAGAAGTAGAGACAAGTAGCAGTTGAAACACGAACTGAAGTATTCCATGGAGGCAGATGGAGAGGATGAAAACCAGGATAGATGCAACAATTGCCCAGGAGAACACAGGTGATCCATGATGGCAGGATGCGATCATGGAGAGTCAGAAGGTGTGAACCGTATGACTGACAGTGAAGAACACTGACTGGGTGAAGAGGAAACAGAAATCAGACATAGGTGTAGAGGATGATTGAGGGATTGATTAATCAATCAAATTAAACTGATGAAAGATTATAAGGATGTGAAAATTACAAAATGTTTGATTCTAATGTGTCTATGAATTCTGTGTATTCCAGGATGCTTTTGCGAAGGGTGAGGTGTTTCTCGGGTACCGTGATCATGGGTACAGTGTGGCAGCAGGTCTTCCGGCTGGCACACACTGTAATGGCAGTTGGCAGCAGGGGATCACCATCCAGACGCCTGATCGCAGCTACCTTTTCACCTGCCAGAGTGAAGCTGAACAGAAAGAGTGGATGAGTGTCTTTAACACTCTCATCAACACCCCCATGAGCCCACGAGAGTACACTGGTAACATATTACATTAATTATAACCTAAGCATTTATCTGACTAGATCTAAAGTGTCTTGTTTTTAGAGAATCAGATGGTAATATTTTTTACAGACAATAAAACAGAAACCTTTAGAGGGCCAGAGCCAGTGTATTTGAATTATAGGACATTATAGAGATGTTGTTGTAAAATATAATAAAAGAAAATGAAAGTGTGATGAATCCCTTGAAGCAGTGGTGTAAAGAAACCTGAAATATCATACTCAAGTACCATCACAAGCCTAAAAAGTAAATAAAGTAGAATAAAGGTATCTATTCTAAAACTATTTAAGAGTAGTGAATATCACATCAAAGCCATTTTCTTAAAATAATATAGAAAATAAATAGAGAAAGAAAGAGAAGAAAGAAACAGATAGAAAAAGCAAGAGGGAGAGAGACGGATAAGAGTCAGAGAGATAGATAGCAAGAAAATAGAAGAAAAAGAGGAGAGAAAAAAGAAAGTAGAGAGAGAGAGAGTGAAACAGAAGATAGATGGACAGATTGAAAATAGAGAAAGTGAGAGAGACAGAAAGAGTGAAAGAACAAAAGATATAAATACAGGAGAATGAGCAGAAGTAAAGAAAGAAAGAGATAGAGAGGCAGAGAAAGAGAAAAGAAAAAGGAAGAAAAAGAGTGAAAAGGGAAAAGGTGAAAGAGAGAGGATGAAAAAGAGAGGAGCAAGAGCAAAATAGAGAGAACGAGAGAGAGAAAGAGTGCTATAAAAAGACAGTAAAAAGACAGAATAAAGAGAGCACGAGAGAGAATTACTGCTACATAATTAAAAATATTCACCTATTTTCCTGGATATCGAAACGATAAAAGTAGATAAACGAGTTGTTCTTGCAAAAATATTTCTATTTCTACTGAATGTATTGATGTGATCGTATTGGATTGGTTACCTTCGCTAGATTTCATTTATGAGGATCATTTCTTTATACGCAATTTGGACAGGATAGGTGTCAATCACTGTAGTAAAAATAGAATAAAACTAGAAATATGATAAATAAGATCACTAAGATGTTGTTTGTATGTGGTTTACAGTGGAGGCGTACTTCAAGCATAAACACTGATGCAGTGACTCGAACCCCTGACCTGTCGCCTTTGACCTCTGAACAGATGACCTCACAGCACATATACACTTAATAGTGTGTGTTTTTAACGTGATGCTGTATTTCTTTTAATTATGCAACCGTTAAAACATTCATATTGTTTACATAATTTTTATCATTATTTGGGTTTACATTGCTAAACTACGCCGTTTCCCATTCCATGAGCATTTAGAATATTTGAATTTAGATTTAGTTTTTCAACATATTTATGTGGTTAGAGACATCTTTAATTAGATAAAAGGTTGGCTATATCCTAATAAAATTGTATTTCCACATGTGGTTTGCCTTTCTGAGTTTCATCGAGCCCATACACCTTTCTCCGTCTGCTTTAGTCCAGAAAACATGTATGTATTAAGATACAGCAGGTAAAATGGGACATATGACACAAGAAGTATAAAAAAATAAACATTTTTAAAACCTTTTTGTCATGTTGTTTACAGGTTATGGAATTTAAAAAAAATTGTGTTCATTTACACTTTTTTTCAGTTTAGCATCATTTCATGTAGTTCTAGACCCTGTGATCTAAACACAGACAATAGTGCAAAACTAAACATTAGATGGATGAAACTATAATTTAACAATTGCTTTCTTTACTGCAAACTTAATTTTTTCTGATTAAGAAATATTATATATTTTATATTTATTCTTCATAACTAGCAAATATGTTGCATATTAGTGTTGCCAACTTGAAATAAAACAATAAAGAGAAATAAAAAGGAAAACAAAATACAGTGTATCTTTGCTAGATACACATTAATTTCAAAAAGGGAGCTCATTAATGCTGTCAAAATGATAAATAAATGACATCATTGGCTAATTTGCATTTGCAATTTGATATAATTCTTTGATGGTCTTTTATATATGTGAATGTCATACATATTGTAGCGAGGTGAAGAATCACACGACAAGGAGTTTGGTGAATACTGAGGGTGGTTTTATTCACATAGAAGTGACAGTGCTCTTCGGTGGTGGTGAGTTCCTTGTGCTCGCTCCCCTTTGGTGGCAGTGCTCTGATCCCTGTGTAGCAGTAAAATGAAGTGAAGGAGTGTTCCGGAAGTGTGCCCCTTGGTCTCCGCTGCTGTCTAGGGAGAGAGAGAAGAGCCGTTAGCATCTGTACTATTGCGAGGTCGAAGCTCAACTGGCTTGGGTCTCTTCTCTCTCTATCTGGTCCCGCTGATTGCCGGCAGCTGAGGCTAGGTGGCGGTTGATTGCGGGGTCTAGGTGTATGTCGTTTTAGCCAGGACAGTGATGAATGGAATGGGCACCCGTCACAATATTTTATACCACAGTACATTTCATATACACATGAAATAATATAGTTATATATATAGTTGTCACCTGAATGTTACAGAGGATCCAGATGCAAGGTAAGTTGCCAAACTCGTTTAATTGTCAGCAGTCAACAGAAGGTAGACAATGAGCAGAAAAAGTTCCCTCCTGGAACTGTTCCCAGGAAAATAATAATAGATAAGGTTCCTCCTGGAACCAATGTCCTGCAGTACTGGATACAAAAGCGAGTGTCAATAGAGTCTTTGGTGGAGCACAGCCAGAACAAGACCGACAGCAAGTGGATATAATCCAGAACAGAGTACAGGAGAGAACAGAGTAACTAGATAGACTAAAGACAAGCAGTTGGTAACAACAATGAATCATAGACAAAGTTCCATGATAAGACACCACAAACAATAGACAAAATAATGACAAGAAGAAAGGTTACGAAACCACTTAACATCAGTCAGTTGAGTATGGTGCTAGGAACGAAAATTGAAGAACTGATGAAATGCGCTCATTAATTGAAGTCACTTGGGCCTTAATGGTGACTGAGCATTAAAAATTACTGTCTCAAACTGTCTCAAAATACCTGTACACAAAGAAACCTGCAAATATAACTGAAGTTACTTGAGAAGTTAGTGTACTCAGATTACTGAATTTAGAAATGTAATCCCATATATTGCTTCGTTGCTAAAAAATGTAATTTCATAATTCACTGCAGCCTGAGCTTTCAGGGTTTATGGTAAATTTATGAGAACCATAAAAAATAATATAATTTACTGTACTATCCGAAGGCATTGGTGCATCCGTTTTGAACTTGTATATTTGTTTATATGGGCTAGATGTCTTAGCAAATGTATCAGAACTAGTTTTCATGTGTGTATTAATGCAAGTAAGTTAATTTAATGCATATAGTATGTGAGTTTACGGTGTGCATGAGGGTGTGCTTATACCCTTTTGAGTTTGTGTGCGTGTGTTGGTACATTTGTGCTAATGGAAGATTATTGAGTTCTGCTGATGAACTGAATGTGTGAAACGACACCCGGGTGTTTCAGAGGTGGTCACCGTCAGATCACACAGACCTGTGAGAGACAAACTCACTGACACATTCGCTCCCACCAGAGAGAGAGAAAGAGCTGCAGACACAACACACAGCATCTCAGAGAAGCCAGGACTGGATTAAAACAGGGCAAAGCGTCAGATTTTTTACATTTTGCATCTGGCTTTTGTACAGAAGAGGATCTGAATGGTTGCATTGTGTGACCAATGGATTGAGTCAGTTTCAAGTACTTTAACATCATCATCATCATCATCATCATCATCATCATCATCATCATCAAAGGTTTTTTTCTACTGCTACAAAATGAGGATTTTGTACCAATGTCCAAGAATCACTCAAGGAATCCACAATTTTCAATATCTATTAATCTGGGAAGCCCATGCAGCTCTTTAAAGCCTGAACTTTCTTCATCTCAATATGGTCTTCTTATTCATGGCAAAGTAAATATCAATAAAGGACAACGTTCTTCTGATGGTCAAGACTCCCCTCTTTTTTGACCAGCCATTTTTAAATCAAGTTTCATTGGAAAACTCTTCATGCAAACAACCATTTTTGAAACTTGCCTTAAGGAGAATCTATCGTCACTTTTTATAATCCTCAAAGAGCAAGGAACCATTTTTATTGAAAGATCTTAGAATATAAGAGTCAAGCAAGAACCAAACTACGTAAAACAGTCAAACAGTCATCTATTGGAAATAAGTTGTTCCTTTGTCTAATTGTATGAATTTGGTCTAACTGACCTTTTTGAAGGACCAATAAATGTTGAGAAAAACATCAAGTGGAAGATATTTTCATCACTGTGGATGACAATAAATGTGAAATTCATTGTTGGCACCTTTTTCTCAAGAAAAAACTGACGAACATGACGGTTGTGGAATGATACATGGAAGAAAGCAAAGTTATTCAGAATTTTAAGCAACAGAAACATCCATTTGGAGGAAAGTGGTTGCTAGAAAAAAAAATATTTTAATAAATGGTTTATAATAAACTCAACAGGAAAAAGTTAACAAAGAGCCCATAAAGGCGTCAATGGATGATCTCGTCATTGGAGACTACTAATCAATTTTTGGATTTCGTTTCAAACACCCCCCGAAAAATGACCAGCGCGCCCAATGCCAGCTCCTCGTCCTCGTCCCCTAGTGTCTCCGGTGTGTTTTGGGTCACACCACTTTTGGGTGCCACTCTCACCACCATGTGTGTTCTTGGTGTCACAGGAAACTTATACACTCTCGCCATCATGCGCTCGGCCACTCTGCGGCGTGCCGGATCCATGTATGTCTTCATCCTCAATCTGGCTACTGCAGACTTACTTTATCTGGGCACCATCCCCTTCGTCGTCTGCACATATTTTGCACATGACTGGTTTTTCGGTGAAATGGGCTGCAGGGTGTTACTGAGCTTGGATTTGTTGACCATGCATGCTAGTGTGTTTGTGTTGGTTGCAATGAGTCTGGAGCGGTATCGTGCTGTTGCTGCACCGTTTCGTGCCCGTCGCTCAAGTGCACGCGGTCATTGGATCATGGCGATGGGAATCTGGATTGCTGCCTTCATTCTCACACTTCCTATGATGGTAATGATCCGGCTTAGAGAGGGGCGTCCAGGAACTGTTGGTCTTGTGAAGAGAATATGCTTCCCAACTTGGACGCCAGAAGCCTTCAAAGCGTATTTAACTGCGCTTTTTGTCACTAGCATGCTTCTACCAGGCTTGTTAATGGTTGGTCTTTATTTTGGGCTGGCAAAACATTACTGGGCGGCTCAGTCCAACCTGAATCGAGGGTCGTCATCCTCTGTTCGCAGACGCAGACTGAAGCATAAGGTTGTAGGAATGATTTTTTGCATCGTAGTGGCGTATTGGGCTTGTTTCTTGCCGTTTTGGGGCTGGCAGATGGCAAAGATGTTTTCGTCAGAGTCTCTTCGTTCACTTTCACCTGCTGCTCATACTTATGTGAATTTTTTTGTGACTTGCCTCACATACGGAAACAGTTGCATCAATCCATTGCTGTATACACTGCTGACACGAAACTACCGGGATTATTTGGCTCAGAGGAGCCAATCCTCCGGCTCTAGTCGAGTCGATCAGGGCTCAGCTTGATTTTTCTTCATGTAAGACTGAAATCAATACCTATCTCTGTGTCTGTGGGTATTTTGAATTGATGAAATTGTATTTTATTTTTTAGTTTTTTTTGTTTTTTTCACTTCCCAAATCTCTATAAGACCCGGAATCAATGTTTTCCATAAAAATCTTAGACTCTGATCTTCAAAGACTGATCTTCTTTGTATTATTGAAATGGTCTTTGTATATTTTTTATCATTGTTTAGAAGCGTGTGGTTTGAAAGTGGTCTCTTTTTTTGTACTGCATTGTTATTTTTAGATTTTTAATAATGCAGTACATTAGATCTTTTTGTATCGTTGCCGTAATCCCAAATCAATGTCTGTTTTTCCATGACCATGTGATCCTGTCTACTTTCTCCATCATACACTATGGTGCTTATTTGCTGTGTTTCTTCAATAATAATAATAAAAAAAACAACAACTAAACTTTGCTTCAAATACACAGACGAATCAGAATCCATAACGTCACCACAGTATGTCAGGCCTTTTATCATTTAGTGAATAAATTGAGTGTTCCTGTTTCAATATTTGTACCCAAACATTACCATTTTTGACTGTTAATAACGTAAAAATGCATTGGATCATTTTGTTACATTAAAGGGTCTATGGCAATACAGCACAAATGCATTTGAAAAACATGATTTTTCACTACACTTGAGATTGAGAGAACTTTGTTATCTTTCAATATGTTGAGTCGTGGTAAAGTTAAAAAATCAGTCTTTACATTCTAAATTGGTTGCTCTTATTTCATAATTATCCTCTGATACTGCTCTGGTATGTGATTTGACTGTCTAAACGCATTCATGCAGTTGCTTTTTAGAATGTTTCTCTGCATAAAGTTTATTGCTCATGTTTCTTCATAGAGAGAGAGTGAGAGAGGGGTTAGAAATAGAACATGTAATAGTCTGGTGTAGTGTGTGTGCATGTGTGTGTGCGTGAGCAGGTGCACATATGTGTGGAATCTCTTATGTATGTACAACATTCCTCATCTATTGGGCCAGGGTTTTTCGAGTCACTCTGTAAATTACTCTGTTCTTCCAGCTTGCAACTCAACACATACACACACCCGCAAAAAATCTTAGTTTATGCTGTTCTCTCTTGAGGGTTCATGGTTCAATTCTTTGCTGTTTTTGTTACCAAGGCTTCTCTTCCTCTGTCCAAATCTGGTCATTCTGTTGTCTATAGAAGTGAGAGACTCTTGTCCATAGGACGAAGTGTTTGGATATATGCTCACTGTACCTTTCCATCTTCAAACAAATACACACCCCTCACAATCACCGCTATAACCTCTCTCCTCCTCACAAGATTGTTTAGTCCATCTGAACCTTATTTTTTTGGAGTGTTGAAAGTGATCAAGAGCAAGAGGAAATCCAAACATGCGTGAGAATAGGACACAAAGCTAATAAAAAGCCTATTATCAACATTTGTATGGTTGATTTGGATACCTACTCTACCTATTGACAACCACTGATAGATGTGTGGTGAGTGGATATATGCATACTCTACACACCAATTCTTGAAATTAATACACACCCCTATTATCATCTTAACCCCTTCATAATCAAAGAGCCTTATATTTTTGGACTGTTGATGGTGATCAAGAATAAGAGGAAACTTTGTCAGGCTATACGCACGGAAACTCTGTATGGCTACTTTTTTCTCTGGGTATTACGACTTCTGATTACCAGTAATACGCTCAGCTCAGTATACTCACTTGTTTTGCTGCTTTGACTTCCCCAATTGTCATGTATCCGTGACCCGTGACTTGTAAGTGTTTCTTTTTACTTGCTGCTTAAGTTGTTGCAATTGGTCCATTTTTGTTTGGATTCCACCATTTCCCACCCACCGACGACCTTATTAGGCGTCCGCATCACGTCCCATTTATCTGTCTAGCCTAAATGCACAAGTGTCACATGAAAATGTAATTGATGTTAAATAAATGTATTGCTAATCAATCAAAAAATGTTGATTTCCGTCATTTCTTTGCCAACTTTTATATGCAATTTGGGTTGGGTAAGTTAAGGTGGAAAATAATACACCACCTTTTTTTCAGGACTACACCACTGCCTATAACCCTAATAAAAAGCCTCCTGGCAAAGATTTGAAGCAGGATATAGTCAGCAACTGAACAAATTTGAATAGTTAGAAAGTTAACAGTGTGCATTGTTGTGTGTCCAGGTAGGAAATAGAAGATAGCTGTTTTTTTTGTTAATCTGATCATGGTGTTTTATGCCCGTTATCATTTATCAAAAACTCATTTGTATGGTTCTTTGGATACTTACTCTACCTACTGTCAACCATTGATAAGTGCAGTAGGTCATTCATATATAACACAGCTAGTAACATGGGCATCCAAACAGGTGCTGTTCCATTCACCTGAGTAAATTATTGATTTCCCAAAATCTTCATATGCTGTCATTGTGCACTTTTTTTCTGCTAGTAAGCTTTGAAAAAAGTGTTACCTGAGCCGTAGTATTAGTTCAAGCTGCCAGTACAAAGAGCAGGTATGTATAGGTTTATATGAATGGCATGCCTTTCAGAATACCCTAAGAATGGATCAGTTCTGAACAAAAGTTTGTACAAAAAGTTTTATTTGTATTATGCTTTATTAGTTTTTATTTGTGGCTGTCTTCTCATTTCATTTTGATGCCAGAGACCTTGATGTCACCCGTGACATGCACATGCCTGAAGGCATCATCACCAAATCGGTTGGGGAAGCTCATCATGGTACCATCATTGAGTTTGATGTAGAAGGTTTCTTGGTTGAAAGTGATGGATAGCTGGCAAATGACAGGAAAAATATAGACAGTATGAATGGTTATCATGTCTATTTACACACTTAAAGTTAAGAAATTAAGTATATGACCCACGGATTCAGAATGTTTCCGAACCAGCAGTGTGTTTTGTTTCCCTCACTTTATGTGGAAAATAAAATTAAATATAAATGCACCGAACTTTAAATGAATGCTCTATTATAGAGTAGACACAGATTTTATCTCTGACTGATACACCGTGTATTGCTCAAGTGGTTTATAAGTCCTCAGGATAAGTTTCCAGACTCGTTGAGTCACAAAGTGTTGAAATTTGTCACATTACAGGAAACTAAAAGAGATGGAGAAATCTCGGACTCTTGAGTTCTAATCTTAGCAGGGGTTACAGATCAGAAGTAATGTGTTTGTTGGTCAGAGGTCAGTGGTTGTTGCTGTTGAGGCTACAAGGTTGGTTATACAGTAAGAAGTCAAAGGTCAAATGGACAAAAAGAACTGTAACTAGGACTTGTGCGTTATGTTCAGGTAGGTATTTATTTATTTTATTTTTATTCATTTACTGTTTTTTTTCTGTTCTATTTTTACTATTATTATTATTATTTCTCTATTTTTTTTTCTCTCTCTCTCTTTTCCTCTTCCTTTCTTTCTTTTACTCTCGTGTACCTTCACCCCTCACCATTCCCCAACCCTTTGTCCACTCTCCCTTTCAGTCCAACGCCGTCTTGTCCTGACACAACTGATATAAACTGACTCGCTGGAGCCACAACTAATAAATATTTACATACATTCAATGCTCCAATCCAGAAGAGAAAACGCCACACCAGGTTTTTTACTCCCCTGGAGAAAGTAAAACTGTCCAACTCAGCAAGGCATATACTCTACCATGTGATGGCTTTTGAGCAGGACAGGACAAGGTTAAAAAAAAAAAGGAAGTCAAAGGTCAGAAAACAGGTCAGTAGTTAAAAGTCAGACTTCAAGTCTAGTTTACATTTTCTAATATGTCAATCAAGTTACAATTCACGTTTATTTTTTTTTTTTCATTTCTGTAAGTTTTAATATTGGTCTAGTTAAACTCTTGAAATAACGTTATTAAAAAAGAACAACACGTTTTTAACTATGAAATTCCTAAAAGGTTCACTTGGCATAACTTGATCGCTTTAAACCCTCTTGATTTAAAATAAATGTGTTATTGGCAAAGTGTGAAATCTGGCATTAGAATGTATGAAATTGATTCGACGTGATGCCTAGACATTTTATAGAATGCCAGATCACCCACCGGCAAGGTGGTGTCTATGTTGGGTTGACCTTCTGAAGAATGTAAATGTCATACACACCAATATTTGTCCTCTGCCACTGTGTGGGGTGACGTTCAACTTCTATGGCAGGGATTTAATGAAGTTGTGCTTTGTGGTTAATGCGTATCCATAAAAAAAGAGTTTATCAGGATTATAGAAAGCGGCTGGGCGACAATAGTTCCGGTACAAATTCTTTTCTCATTCAATAACGAAGGCTTCTCATTTAGTGTGTTTTCACACTTGCGGTACATGCTACCCGGAATTTTATAGAACAATTAGGCATTAGCAAAAAACTTTCACCATTGGCAAAAAAAACATTAGACATTCTATACTTTGCCTAGGTATGTATAGAATGCCAGCGTTTCACGGTTTGCACACTCTATAATTTTATTTGACAGTAACTACCCTGTTTCAGTTCCTTGTTTCCATATATTACAATAATGCACCTTATTGAATATCTAATAGCAGCATTCAGCTGATTTAGTTAGCATTAATGCTATATGCTAAATTATATCACAGTCAAAAGTCTGTTTGTCAGATGTCATGTTAAAATACACCCACATAATGCCTCTTGTGACCATATAAAAAAAGAAGAAATGTATTAGATCATAATTAGATTAACTACACAAAGTAGTTAAACTGTTAAGTGGTGAAATATTTTGGTTCAGTGTGGGCGTGGGTTCTAACCTTGAATTCCTCTCCTTGCTGGAAAGGGAAGCAGTGCTCGCGGTGCTCAGAGCCCCAGCCACCCTGATTGGAGTTGCAGACGATGGTGTTTGTGTCTCCTTCATGGTGAAAGCGAGGGTTGAAGTGAAGAGCAATGTTGTCAGAGTCATGGCCAATGTTGATAGCGAACCTGTGGAAAGCCACATCTCTCTTTATTTATTTATTTATCTCAGTACTGACGCTTTTGATTGTTGGAGGTCAGGGGTCACCAAGGCTCCGCCCTGGAGGGCTGTTATTCAAATGGATTTAGTTATCCTTGAAGATTTAGCTGCTCTGGTGTTGTGCTCACACAAATGTTTTATCAACATCATTTTTAATCGACGTTTACATCACAAATATGATAAACATGCATTTGTTTGTTGCTTTATTCTCTTTTTAGTAGAAGGCACTCCAGTGTTGAGTTGCTTTAAACTTTCTTCAAAAACGTTCAGTTTCTTCAATCAATTCTGTCACAAGATTTGTATTTTTTACAAGCTTTTTTTCTTAGGATTTTTGCGCCAAACAAACCCGAAGCAGCTTATTATGGGTTACTAGGGTTATAGAAATCTTCAAAGCAGCTGTGTTGAGGCAAGTCGAAGCTAAACTTTGCAGGATCCCGGCCCTCTAGGAATGAATTTGACGACCCCCATGGTAGCTATTGTAGGTCGTTTTTTTATGTTCAAACATATTAATCCTGAATAGAGACGCTAACTAAAGGCTTAGTTACTTATTTCACTACACACAATAATATGAAAAATGTTACATGAAGGTTGGTTATTTCCATAAATCCAAAAATGTTGTATCTCTGGTATATACTGCAGAGAAAACACACATTGAGCCAATATTTAAGCTTTGTGACATGATGGAGAGTAACATAAAGCAAGTAACCAATTTCATTGAATACAAATTTGACAAAAAATAACTTCACTGTATAAAATTATATTTGAAGCCTCAAGATTTATGTGTATGTTAATGTGTGTGTGTTTCAGACTGGTATCTGAGTCACGTACGCGTCACAGCCAGGTTTGACCTTTCCTGAGATCTTCAACTCTGTTCCGGCCTTAAAACTCATGTCCTTTAAGGTGAACACCTACAAAATTCAAAGAAATTGTTAGTAAATGTACATCAGCAATCCTCTATACTCAAAATAATTTCAGCATCAGGTGAAAATCTCATTTATATGTTGATTTAATTTACACTGTGTGGTACTGAGTCAAGCAGGGTTGCCAGATCAGGAACTTTGTGTTACACATCTAAACACATACACTGAGAACAGTTTTAAACAATACTCCACCAATCAATTCACATCAAACCAACCAATGACTTATTGTTTTACATTTTGTTGCTTTATTGTGGTATATCAATGAATTGGCAACGTAATATAATTCCATGCAAAGACATCATAACCTCCTCCAGATCAGCTTTTTACAACTTCCCCCAACAAGGCATCTATATCCTTTCTTGTCAACAGGTTTTATGATAGGGATGATGATGATGACAGATGTGGTAAATTACTGTTCAACCCACAAATCTTGTGGAACTTGATAAAAGGAGCGTTTGTTTTATAGAGTGTGTTATCAGACCAGCCAAACCCAAAGTTAATGATAAACCACAGATAATAAAGATGTGAACAGGAAGCGCTCAATAGTAAATGTCTGATTCAATGTCACTAAAGTGCTGGGACAAAATACAAAAAACAAAAACAAAACACAAAAATCGTGAATAAAAGGCAGTCATAGGCTGATACTACTTTAAATGTTTTAAAATTCGCTCTGAAATTACAAATTGTATTTTTTGCAGGTTTATAATTCATAACTGTGGTGTACTTAAAATGACAAGCTTTGCACTCTTAATGCAATTACTTCATGATTGATTTTGTAACTGCACTGTTGCAGCAAGAAATTTCTTCACAAGATAAAAAAACCTCACATTTTTTTTAGAGAAGTGGAGTTTTAAGCACCAAGACTGTATTACAAACATATGTACAAATGTAATTAAATGTAGCAGTATAAATATATATTTTGTATTCATTTGTTTTGAATAAAGTCCATTTAAACATCAAGTTTTGTTGACATAAAATGCCTAGATAAATTTAAACACAAACAAGTCATACAGCTTATCCTATTTCTAAAATGAATAAATTATCAAATTATAGCATGGTGTAGTACTGAATCACTGCTATGCAATCAATATATAATTATATTGTGATATATTGTGTGTCAAATGTAATAATGTAGATGTTTCTCACCATCTTGATGTTGTTGGTGGAGCTCCAGCTGTGTGTCTCATTCACATTTTACCCCTGATTATAAACGAAATGGGCAGAGCAAAGAATCTCCTGCCAATCAGGAGACAGCTGTGGTGAACTTGAACCCTTTAGAAAAGTGAGAAGAATAGAGAGAATGAACCAATCAGGAGAAAGCAGGGAAGCAGAATGAAAGAAATCAATTGGCTAAATGAATGAACAAGGAGAGAACAGGGCGCTGATCGTGAACTAATCAGAAATGATCAAATTAATCAATCAGAAGATACCAATAGTTGATTGTGACTAAGAATAGAGCAATCACTTATCTAGGGTTTTAAAAAATCCCTTTAATTCACTGTTTTAGAACTAAAATTATTTTTCACATGACTTATTTTTACAATGCATATTTGAATTCTGTTTTTGTTGTTGCTTGATTGATTTGTACCATTGTCATTTTTTGTTTCACACCAAAGTCCAAATGCGACCAACAAGCAACAGCCAATCAGCTTTCTGTTATTGGGTTTTCTGGGAAGTGCAGGTTTAGAGATATTGGCTTGAAAAAAAAAACTGATTAAAAGGCTCGGCTTAGGCCAGGTACTAACAATGTGTTTAACACATTCTGTTTATTTAACAATGAAGCAATTAACGGATTGTTTAAAAGTACTGTTTTAAGGTACTGGTCAATTGCAATCAATAAATGTAACGATTTTGTAATAAAAATAACATAAAATACCCACGAGGGGGAAAACAGGTAGGAACATAAAACTAGCTACGAAACCAAAAACACACACACACACACGCACACGCGCGCACACACACGCGCACACGCACACACACACACACACACACACACATATATATATATATAGTTATCACAGGTCTGATCAACTGTGGTGGGGTCATCTGGGAGAGGGTATATGATATTAAAAGACCTGAAACACCCCTGAACACCAGGTAACATCACTGTTGTAACATCACAACGCATTTAAGGCATATACAGGGACAGAAATAAACAAATAGAATGAATAAAAGGTGTGCAGTAATTAGGAGAGAAACAGGAAGGGAGGGGTGAGAGCAGTGAAAGAAGAGCAGAGAGCTACAAACAGCCACAAACATGGAAATGGAGAAAGCCAACTGGGCTGACTGATTTCAGTCAGGGCCGATTAATAGAACCGTGAGAGTGATGATCACATATGTCTGAATAGAGGGAGGTTCGTAAATAGTTTGTTTTGGTGAGAACCATTGGAACATGAAGTTCGGTAATTAGGGGAGGTTTTGCTACAAGCCCTATGTTTATTTTTTGATTGGAGCTTATGATTTTGATTATTTTTTCTTTGCACCTTGATTTTGTACCAAACCTTCTTGCCCATCTACTGCCAGACTCAAGTTCTATAAGACCTTCTCGCGTACTACACTCCTGCAGGAACCTGGAGAAACCCTGTTATTTCTGGCACAGTGTCAAGTTCATATTAATATTATCACAGTGACCCAAAAAACGAACTTGATGTTTGTCAGAATATCAATAAAATGAAATTTATCTGTATTTTTAAGAGAAAGTTAAGAGTAAAGGTTAAAAATAGTTTAAAAATGGTACCATCTGTGTATTATATCATGCAGAAAAACTTTAAACTGAACCAAGTACCCTCCAAAAATAACTTGTTTAAAGAGAATCACTGGAATCACTAATTCAATGTTGTTTTCAAACCTTTAAAATAACAGTGGCATTGAGTGAATTACAAATTCTAGGTAAAAATCTGAAAATATGTTCTTTGAGCTAAACAAAAAAGCACAAATGAGAGAATGTAAGAATTGAAGTGAGGTATCCATTCCAGTTGATTTTATGTTTGATGGTCATATCTCGGGCGGGGGTTGCATTCTCGTAGTCATTCATTAAGTGCAGTCACAGAGTTGTACTTTATTCAATGTTTTACACTCTTCTTGTCACTCTGAACACATCATCGTTCTGGATATCTGGAGACGATACTTTATTACTCCTCATCCACAAGGGCTTTCAGTTGAGGCAAATATTCTACAAATATTAATATCTTCAGAAATATTAACATTATCATTGCCATGTTTCATATCTAACTCAGGTATAGCTTAAAACTTCATCTCTATCTTGGGTAGCCCAAGAAATATCATCTAAATGTTGTCTGACAGAGTACTGTTTTATTATCTGGGTTACTTATAAGAGGATTTAAATACAAGTTCACTGTCACACACTGTGATTTAGCACTTTTGGTTTGCTGAAGTTGCTGTAACGTAGTTAATAATTCAAAGAGTGTGTGATTTTTCCTTTACTGCAACATGTGACGAGACAATAGAACAGGTAAAGTTCATTACATTGAGTGTTTTCAGTGTCAGTTCAACCGGACAAAATCTTTGCAGATACGTTTTTTTTTTTAAAGTTGAGGTACTAAAGATCTAAAGTCAAAGTTACCATTATAATGCAACTTAAAAATGACCTACAGACACATAAACAAAAACTTTGCTATCTTTTACTGACTATTGATCCATTTTCACTGTCTGCACATTCCCATAAAAATACAACACTGAGTAAAAAAAAGTTGCTAAAACATGTTGTGCATAAACGTTTTGCAATTGTGCATGACTTGTATGCAACTACTCAAATAATATAACTAAATATGAAATTAGATTAACTTTTTGTGAGTGAGCAAAAAATGATAAAAGAACAATAAAAATGTAAATAGACCATAAAAGTGATGGAATTTGAACCTTTGGAAATCTGCACTGAATAAGTTCCTACCAAAGGAAAAAGTTCAAATGTTGAAAATAAAGTTTTACCAAAATGAATTTATAGACTATTTGGTGAAGGAAATCTACATGAAGAATCTGTTGCCTCCTCTGTTCTTTTGTTCCCTGAAAATCTCTCAAACATCATATATTTAAGTCAGTTCTATTGTTTTTGAAACATGCAAATTGCTCCCAACGATCTCTCAACCAACGATATAGTTCCAGCTAACCCAAGAAGAAACCCTACATTATTTTGTAGTTTCCTCTTACGTAATTGAGGGGTTTTTATTTCCTCTGGCACATTCCTTCTGAAATAAACCTCAATGATATCAAAACTACCATAATTACAAAATTTCCATATATCTCTACAAGCTACAAGACGTGGCACAAAGCACAAGTTTATTAAAAAGGCCCGAGCACATGAAATGACTGATCACTGAGTATTTTATTATTGAAATAATATTAATAAACTGTTAAAATGCAAGCGCCTCTCAGTCATCTATCCATCCAACCTCCTACCGTCCAGCATTCCCCTTAGTAGTAAAGATATTTACTGGTGTTATTAGTCAGTGAATGTGTACTGGTAACATTTCCAGTCAGTGCCCTGTTTTATGCCCAATGTAACCTGGATATCCAGAATAACTTGTGATCCTAACCAGGAATGAGTATGTGAATAAATAAATAATACAGCAATTCCAAGTTATGTTATATTGATCGTGTGGTGTTAGGAAGGGGAAGGGTGTGACAATGGAGAATAAATTTTATATAGTTTCACATAAAAGCCCCAGATATACAAATCTGAAATTAGGTTTACTCTAGCTTTAAGTAAGATAAAGATACGGCTAAAGTCTGAAAAGTTAAGAAAAAAATATACAAATACATAACGCATATACATATATAAGAACCTTTTATTGTTTTATTATTGATGATTTTGGCATTCTTGTCTACTGCTCTCAGCCAACTATCCAGTTCCTGGCATGTAGACTTTACCAATACTGTGTCCTTGAGGCTGCCGTTGAGCACCTTGCCCAGACTCTTCACTGGTTTCTCAGAGATGGATGGTATTTGCTTTTCTTCGATGTTGAACCTCCACCTATCAGTGACTTTGCCCGTCTTCACCACCAATGATCTAGATTTGTCTGGCTAGAAACTCATCTTTGCCACTTGATCAACTTCTCCAGTACTTTCAGGATCCATCTGGTTCCTGGCACAGATTCTGTAGTGACTGGCAGATCACCCATAAAGGCCCTGATTGGTGGCTGACGGATCCCTGATTGTGCACTAGAAGCCGACTTCAACCGCATCATATATATTTGGGAATAGCTAACAAATTGTTCTTTTATTGATTTGCTGTGATTTAATAAAGTAACACTATAAACTGTTGAAACAATAAACTGTTGAAAATCTCATCATGTAGCACTTTGTTTATGACACTTCTTAACAGTGATATTGCAATAATTCAGCATTATATATGACTTGTGATCTACCATTTTTTATTCAGGCATCTAAAGGTCTTCACAAATTTTTTCATTCCACCGATGGAGAGAGAGAGAGAGAGGTGTGTGTGTGTATCAGTGATGCAATAAGCGTGTTTTCACATCTTGTTCGTTTCACTTTGAAAGCAAAAGTGAATCTGATTGTGGCTGCTGTGAAAGACCATACGTGTGTGAGCAATCCGTGTTTAGTTTTATGTGTTTATTTAAAGCGTGTGTTAAAGAGGAATATTTCTTCATCAGGTGTTATCTAGTTTCATATTTTAAAGTGGGAGTGTATCTAAATCACACGGCTGTGCTTTTTTTTATTAACGGGAACGTGAATTATGAAACTATAAGCACTTGATCTAGATTCAAAATATGAACTGATGGAACAATAAGACAGTTATCATTCTGGAATCTACTAAGATGGTTTCAAGGTATGCAAGTATTTAAGATTTGTATATTCCTGATCTGATGAAAGGATAAATAATGTTTGAAATGTAAGTACATGGCTCCTTTTCTCTTAGTGCTGTACTGTTATTTATCTTTCACTTCGGACAGATGCATCTCCTCCTTGAAAATTATTGGAACCCTTGGATCTAGAAGGACTCAAACATAGCAACAAAAATATTTCAAGATGAAACGAGGTTTGTTAATATTAATCATTGTAATAACTTATTATTTCTAAAATCACTGACAACTTCCTAGCAACTGAACTATTTACCCTAACAACCAAATTTTCTGAACTCTTTGTAAAATGACAGACATGGGGGTTGGCTTATACCACTCATAGTGACATTGGGAATATTATGTAATGTCACTGTTATGACTCGCCCATAGCAACCAAACTGTTTACCATAGCAACCAAACTAGCATATCTCTATCTCTGCTTAGGAAAGTCATAGGAACATGGGGGTTAGTTTATTTAAATCAAAGTGACATTATGGTATGTCGCTGACTCCCCCATAGCAACCAGACTATTTACCATAGCAACTGAACAAGCATATCTTCAGCTCTGCTTAGGAAAATCATAGGAACATGGGGGTTAGTTTATTTAAATCGAAGTGACATAAGGAACATTATGGTATGTCGCTGACTCCCCCATAGCAACCAGACTATTTACCATAGCAACCGAACAAGCATATCTTCATTTCTGCTTAGGAAAATCATAGTAACATGGGAGTTAGTCTATTTTGGTCAAAAAGACTTGGGGAACATTATAGGATGTCACCAACCCTTCAGTAGCAACCAGACTTGTTACCAGAGCAACAAATTTTCCATATGGATATCTCAGCTTATGTTTGTTTATGTTACTCATAGTCACATTAGGAACACTTAAATATTTTTTTAAACAGCACCTTTACAAGCCAGCCTCTAAGTTTTTTCACAGAAGTTTGCCATGACTTTTAATGCATTCTACCTCTCTCTCTTTTACTGGAGGGAAAAAACTCAGAGCAAGGCGCACAATGCAGTATTATTTGTTGATAGAAAAAAAAAACTCAAATAGAATTGAACACATCCACATAAGTTGACCTCATTCAAATTTAAACAGTCAGCCAATCAGATCAGAAAATGTTTTCATGCGGAATACACCATCTCAGAGTTTCAAATGGCCATAGGAAAGGCTCATAAAACTGTCAAATACAGTGTTTTTTACTTACAAACGGAAGAAAAAAACAAATCCATACTGCTTTAATTTCAATAATTTTACTTGGTGAATGAGGGAGCAGGGCTGTTTGTGCGTACATTTCTGTGAATCATTAGCTCATTTGTTGTGTATGTGCGTGTTTGCTCATTGAAGTTTAAAGTGCAGGTGCGTCTGAATCCACAAAAAAATATCCTTCTGTGCCGAGTGTGTGAGTTGAGGGAGCGGCTGTGTGTTTGCTGTAGAAGATGGAGCGGGTTCGGAGCTTGTCTGAGGAGCTGAAGCTTAGTGTGCTTTCCCGAAGTCTGGCAGAGCATCTGGATGAACACGACTCGCTGAAAGAGCTGAGAACACACTTCATCATCCCCAAAATTTCTCAGCTCCCAAATGGTCAGTAAGTGGTTTAGTGGTGGTTTAGAATGTTAGCATTTTCCAGCAAGTGTAAAGAGCACAAGATGAAAGTTGAATTACTTTAAGTGTCACCAGATTACAACATTTGTATTTCACATCCTTCTTTTTGAATTGCTTTGCTCAGACCAGTTTAGTTTGTTTAACCCTTTAAATATATAAATAGATGCAGATAATATGACAATATGTTATATAATCTCCAGTGGACTTGTCTCTTGTGGATGGATCTGCAGACTGTGTGTATTTTGCTGGAAATTCTCTTGGTCTTCAGCCCAAAAACACACAGAAATACATAGAGGAGGAGTTGGAGAAATGGGCCACCATGTAAGATTCTTTTTTTTTCATTGTCTTTTTTTTTCTTTAGATAGTCAAAGTGTCAATGTTTCTGGGTTCTGTGCCCACATGTAAACCATTTTCATGTAAAAAATAAATTTGATTCTTTTTCCTTCTCTTTATTTCAAGTCACAATCCATTTCTTTCAACCAGATGCAGGTTTTTATTAAACCCATTTTTCAACCCAACCTGTTCTTGATTACATTTTTTCCCCCAGTGTTTGTTTCCGTGTGATCATGAGTTTCTGTTGCTCACAAGATCACATCACTGCCATTATGTTTGTTTTCCTTTCACCTGCAGCCCCAGGTGTTTAAAGTTTTCTCCCATGCCTCATCTATCTGAACTCTTTCTAGAACTTTAAAGAACTTTCAAGTGCACATTCAACGATTTCTTTTATGAAATTTAGAGGGAAGATGGGGAAATCACATCTGGTGGGGAGCCTCAATAATCAGAACATTGTTAAGTGCACACATAGCGGCTGATGTTTATGCTACTGCATTATCTGTTCAACGTGCGTGTCAACCTATCATAGTATTTGGACATTCCAACTTTAACACTTGACAACGTATTCTCACTCACTACACTATGACTGGGATCTGAAACTTCCACAGCATACCAATGGTTGCTTAAATGAACAAAAATACAATAAAAATAATCAGAATTAATTACTATAACCACTACAGTTACACAGGAAAATGGTCAGAGTAAAATTAACTCTATTCAGAGAACATTCCTTTCCTCTCTGAACAGAATTAAAAGGTACTCAGAGTAATTAATAAACAAGAATATTTAGGTTTTTATCATTAGTGGTGATACAGTGAAGCAAGGCAAACATAACTACAATAATTTTTATTCATAGATTTAGAAAAAATTAATCAAATAAAAGAATTAAATAGGTCATTTAATTACTCTCATCAGAGTCAGTCTAACTCTATGCAGAAAAAGAGCAAATGATCTCTGAATTGAATTATTGTGTTCTTCTATTGTTTAATTTTATTTACAGTGGTGTTCATGGGCACACCCAGGGTGCAAGACCTTGGGCCTGGGCTGAAGAAAATCTTGAGGAAATGATGGCCAAGATTGTGGGTAATTTGTTCTATTTTTTCATTATCAGTCTTTCATTGTGCTTATTTATAATAATTAATCAACTATTCTCTTGGAAGAAGAGACTTTTGCTACTTTTGTAGTGTTTCTAAAAGATTGGATAAAGTAATATTTTTCATTTTACATTTATCAGTGGATTTGAAAATGTATGTGTGGAAAAACCGGGGAAAAACAGAACTTTCCCTTTGAGTTTATCCCTTCTTTTACATGGCTATTAATGTGGCAAAGTAACCTTTAGACCTGTTTGTGTTCCCGTGTATAAATTGTGTTTGTCTTTGACAGGCGCTAAACCTGAGGAAGTTGCTCTAATGAATGGACTGACTGTAAACCTGCATCTTCTCATGGTAAAAATAACTGTCGTGAAAAAATTTTGATTGAAAAAAAAAAAATTACATATGCTAACAACTGTATTAATCACTATCTGCTTATGGTTGGAGATTAACTGCTCCCACTGTTAAGATCAGAGTACAGTAATACAACATCTGCAGATAAAACATTATCAAATTAGAATGGTACAATGTTACACAACGCATGGATATGTTCACCTCAATATTATTTTCAGGGTACCATATGTCACAACTATAAACAAACATAAAAAAAACCTGAAATTATAGCACAAGTTCTACAAAACTAGTCCATTGCCTACAATTGAAAATCAAGAAACCTTTATTTTTCCCACAATGGGGAAATTGCATTTTTGCAACGGTATACAGACAAAAAATACAGTGGTACCCCGAGATACGAAAAAATCCGTTCCAGGGTGACTTTCGTATGTCAAACAATTAGTATCTCGAACCAAGTTTTACATGTAAAGCGCCTAATCCATGCAACGGCTCTCAGAAACAACAGAATAAGTAAATGAAAAATATGGGAAACCAGAGAAAAATCAAGTACCGGTAACGTTTCTTCAATCTTTAAATCTACACATTAGTAATGTAATAAATGACAATAATACACACGCAAATTACGTAATATGTACACAAATGTGAAACCTTACCTTGAGAGTGAAGCGATGTGTCGGAGGAGGTGGAACAGATGGCAGAAAACATTACGGCACCACGTATGAAAGTTAACTTTCTCGAGACATTTCACAAATTACTGACACCAACCCGGTTTCAAGCACAAGCATAAAGAATAGCGAGCAAGGTTTCTCTAACTTGCGCTACAGAACAGCACTTTCCACTTTATAACATTAATAAATGTTAGAGTCAAGGTATAAAAATATAGTACATTATTGGTAATCTATAAATCATGTTTTGCTCGATTTAAAACTGATTTAAAGTGTTTTAAGGCGTATCAACCCCTTAAAGCACATTTTCTTCAAATGAAGAAAGGAGTGCAAGGACGCGGAAGCTCGGCGCGATGTGAGACAAACTAGTGGATAATAGAGCAGAAATGTTTGTTATTGTTTTTTTGTTTTTTATTGAATTTTTCTTTGTATCTCGTGGGTACCACTGTAATTCAAGGTTTAAACTCATAATAAACAAAATTACATTTGGAAATTATATTTTGATATTGTAACATGATTTTCATATCATATAAAGGATAGGGGGGAGCATTGACATTTGTGGATTCAGAGCATGCAACACTAAAGAACAATTGTAGTTTTATACATAGTTTTACAACTTTCATCTTGTTTCTCAATAAATACATAATCTATTCTAGCTCCTAGACAATATACCCCAGTATCTGTGCCACAATATATCAACTAGACCCCAATATCATCAATTTTTTTTCTGCATGGGACTAATAAATTTAAACCATAGTCTTCTATGTGCATTGTTTCCAAGAGGAATGACTCGAAATCCCTTTCAACTCTGAGCAGTTCATGTAAAATCTAAAGGTGAAAAGAAATTCTGTTAGAAAACCTGTGCTAGTTCCACACTTAACTTCCACTTCCACTCTTAAATTTTCTGAAGTTGTGTTTCTAAGCACAATATACAATCATTTTATAATTACATAATCTTTTTCACAAGCTGTCTTTCTACAAACCAACAACAAAACGGCACAAGATTCTCCTGGAGGACAAGGCTTTTCCATCAGATCATGTATGTTACACTAGTATTAAAAACATAAAAAACAGCTGAATACTTAAAACACACACAAAAAAATCTATAGATATTGTTGAAAAAGCTGTTTGTGTGTATCCCTCAGTACGCCATTGAGTCTCAGATTCGTCTTCAAGGTCTGGAGGTATCCAGCAGCATGCTGATCATCAAACCAAGAAAGGTGATGTCACATCCTCATACATTTGCACTTCAATTTTGTTTCATATCTACAGTGTGCGCCTTCACACAACCATTAACTTTTTGTAAACAGACATTTGATATCAATGAAACTGTCTAAGAATGAATCATATCAACGGAGAATCACATACTGTACACTATGCATCATGGCGTCGCTTGCTGAACCTTGGTTGTGTTTGTTGAAAGTCGAATGTTGTTGGGCGAGAAGACAGATGAATTAGATAAAGAAATAGAAAAGATAGACGAATACTTTTTCTTCTAGGGGTTTGGAGATAGCTGTAAACTAATGTGTCCAGAGCACTGCTGCCACCTATTGAGCTGCTTGCCATTTAGTTAACAAATAATATTCTTTACTGTTGTTCACAAACACAGCTCCTTCAGGAATTTTCCTCTATAATACTACCATCTAGTGGTCATTTAGAGAAATGTAGTTTGAGAAACTTTTAAGAGCACATGTCATACTTCAGTCCCGCCCTGAGAGGCTCGAGGTTCTTCTTCAAATGCGGATAACACGTGTGTAGGAAATGCGTTGAGACTGCTAAATATTTACAATAAATAGCCGCATTTGCTGTCTCAAACGGTCTCCAGTGTTTATTATCAATTGAGAAGGTATATTTTTACCATAACAGGAGCTAGGCCGAAGCCGCGGCCTCTCTTACGCCTCTCCTACGGCCGTGACCACCCTTCGCTCCGCGGCGCTCTGCAATCGCCGTATAAGACGCACCAACTTTTCCCCCTCAGTTTTGGGGAAGAAAAAGTGCGTCTTGTAGGGCGAAAAATACGGTATTTACAGTTGCTAGAATGCAGATAACCAGCTTTTTGTGGCAGCATCTTGTCTCAGATGCATTTAGATAAAAAATCAAATGGCAATGGTGCCAGGTCAAAAAAAAAAAAAGAAACCAACTACTGTTTCTTGAAATCCAAAGATGTCCGATTGTCACTTACTGAAGGATGCCTCTTGATCTCTCATTGGCTGTACTGTTGCATACAATGTTACGTGGTGCTCAGATGAAACGCAAGGCAAAAGTTTTGCATCTTTGCATGGTGTATCAACATAAAGTTATGTCATTTGATTTACGTGCCTATATTTCCTCCAAATACAATGGCTGCATTGTGATTTACTGTTTCAGGGTGAGGAAACCATTCGTCTAGAGGACCTCTTGTCCCTGATCGAACAGGAGGGTGAAAGCATTGCCCTGGTCATGCTGAGCGGCGTCCATTATTACACCGGACAGCTCTTTAACATAAAGGAAATCAGCAGAGCAGCACAAAACAAGGTCAACCACACAAACTCCAATAGGGTGCATCATCTAATGGTCCAATGTGATGCTGTACAATGTAATATTATACTAATCGTTCTGATGTGCTGGCAAATGTAATGAGGAAGGAAACAGTTTAAAAAGGAGGATGTTGGAGTTGATCATTACTTTTATAGCACCAGTAAACAAATGTCTTGTAAATACAAGTTAACATGAAAATAAACAGAATAGCAATATTGTGTAGATTTTGGGTAGAGTACTCAAGTAAATATTTACTAAGAGTAAAAGTAACAATCCCAAAAGTTACTTGAGTAAGAGTAAAAAAGTATCCGATGGAAAAAACTACTCAAGAACCTAGTTACTAGTTCCTTCTGATCTGACTGATATGAAGCAGAAACCTTGAATTTCAAACTTAACTTCCACACACTTCTCTTTGAAAGTCTCTTTGTTTTGTTTATATAAATCATGGGCTGAAGTAAAGTAGCCTCAGTGCTGTGATGTGCACATTAACATCGCATAAACACACCCAGACATTTTTGTAACTGGTAACTCTACCTTTTGTTCACATTCTAACGTAGCGTCTAACAAGCGTCTTAACAGCGTTTAAACAGAGAACGAAAGAGAAAGTGTGTTTTTGTTGCTATGTTTGTGTATGAATGTGTTTATGTGTTTGTGTTTCAGCATTTGAATGTTTATTTGGTCATTTGTTCTTTCTTGAACAGTCAGTTTTACAGAATTTTGCTGTTGAACTTCAAGAGTAAGTACAATACAAAACAACTTTATTTATACAGCACTTTAAAAACATCAATGTTGACTAAAATGCTGTACACAAATGTAAAACTCTCTCATAATCAAGGGAGCTGGTCTGCAACATATAAAACCATGAACAGAAATATTAAAACAATAAACATAGTATAATTAACTAGTAAACAAATAATATAAGCCAACACCTCAAACTGAGTTAAAGCCAAATGCCTATTGACAATTAATAATTGGCAGCTCACAAGACTTTAGAGCAAGTCATGTAAACTAAGTTTTTTCACATGAAATGTAAAAGTAAAAGTACCTATCTTTCAAAATACAGGCACAGGAACAGTTTCTTCCCTCAGGCAGTCCAGTTCATCAACAACTGAAACATGTTCCTACACATATCACTCTGCACTAATTTTTGTACTGCTGACTAATATTCAGTCCACTTTTGCACATATTTCCTTTTTCACTTGCACAACTTAATGTCTAGTTTTGATTTTATATATTGTCTATTTTTTCTTTTTATACTGTGTTAGAATGTCTTTTTGTAAAATTAGAATGTCTATTTTGTAAATTTGGATTTATATTTAATTTTTTATTACCTGTATCTTGTCTTGTCTTTGTGAATCTGTTGCACTGTAGTGCCTCTGCACAAAAACACATTCCTAGCAAATATACCTAGCACTAAAGCTCATTCTGATTCTGAAATACTCAAAAAGTACTAGTTTCCTGAAAAATGTACTCCAGGAAATTAGTTACGACACACCTCTATAAATCTAAACACTCTAAACTTACTTCAAGTCATTTTTGTACTTTAAGAGCCAACTCAAATTTCTACACTAGGAAAAACTTGAAGAAAAATTTTGTTTAATTTAGAACAATCTGTATTTTAACAAAAAGCTTCAAAGCAGCTAAAACTAATTTTCAAATGAGTTTGAACAATCCTCGACACATTTAAAAAAATGGAGTCACAACAACAACAACAACAACAACAACAACAACAAAAAGATAGTATGGCAGTCTTGTCATAAACTAAGATAAGACTATGATATAATTCGGTTTATTTTTATTTAAACAGAGAGTAATTTGACATTTGTTTACTTGTTATAGCTAAGGCCATCTTGTGAAAAACATTTATACCCAGAGGAAACCCACGCAAGCATGGGGACATCATGCAAATTCCTTCCAGGAAGGTCTCCCGCGTGCCTCAAACCTTCTAACTGCAAGACCACACAGTAAAATCCTAAGAGTTATATTAACTCTACTCTGAGTATATTTGGTCCCACTCTATATAGTGTCGCAGGAGAGGGATCACACAACAAGGTTGTTAACAGAAAAGTTCCCCGGAGGGTGGATTTATTGAACGTAATGAACCTAGTGCTCGTGGGTAGTGCAGTCTTTAAGTGCTCGGTGCTCGTGTCCTCTTTCTTCGTGGTGCTCTTCCCAATCCCAGTTGTGCTCTCGTGCTCGGTGTCCAGAGGAATCGGTGCTATGGGGGACGGTGCCGTCGTCTGGTCGTCACAGGCTGTCTGGAGGTAGAGAGAGAGAGAGAGAGAGAGAGAGAGAGAGAGAGAGAGAGAGAGAGAGAGAGAGAGAGAGTTTCCATTTTATGCCAGGACCGCGCTGATTGGAATGGACTCCCGTCACAATAGACAGTCAAACCGACTCTGAGAAAGAGTAATTTAATAATCTATTTTCTTCATGTTGGCAGCACAGTGGCGCAGTGGGTAGCACTGTGGCCTTCCAGGTAGAAGGTTGTCGGTTCAAGGCTCGCCGGTGACCTTCCTGGAAGGAGTTTGCATGTTCTCCCTGTGCTTGCGTGGGTTTCCTCCGGGTACTCCGGTTTCCCCCACAATCCCAAAAAAACATGCGGTTAGGTTAATTGACTAATCTAAAATACCCCTTAGGTGTGCATGTGTGTGTGTGAATGTTGCCCTGCGATGGACTGGCGAACTGTCCAGGGTGTACCCCCGCCTCTCGCCCAATGTGTGCCGGAGATAGGCACCGGCAGACCCCCGTGACCCCGAAAGGGAATAAGCGGGAATGGAAAATGAATGAATGAATGAATTTTCTTCATGTTTTTCCAAATCTGCATGGAAAATGCAAACTAAATATTAACTATTCAGAGAGGGACCAAGTTCACTCCAGAAAGAGTAAAAACAGACAAAAATAGACTGTTTAGTTCAAATAGACTTATTTAAATAACTCTCCTTCAGAGTTGGTTTACCTCTATATAGAGTGGGACCAAATACACTCTGAGTAGAGTTAATTTAACTCTTAGGATTTTACTGTGCACCGTGCTACCTACTGCGCCACCTTGTGAAAAACAGTCAGCTGCAAATATCCTACAAAATTCCCACATAACACTTCTTACATCTTGTGACTTTTTACTTATGCATGTCTCCTTTTGGGACCCCAAAAACAATTAGATATGAGCAAATTCATAAAAAAATAAAATACAGTTTATTAAACGTCTTTTGGGAGGAGTCTATCTGGAGCCACACCTACTTCATTTATTCCATCAATCCTCTTCCATATAAGCTGGTCCTTCCTCTTGTTCCCTGACTCAGTCCAAATCAGCTTAATCGCTCCCACCTTCCTCCCCTTCACCTTTCATGGGGGTCTACTCAGACGCATCCGAGCAAGACAGCAAGCCGCCACACACGCTTATGAACTTAAAGCAGGTCCAGATATTCGAACTCCTTAAAAAACATTTATAAAGACGAAGAGTTTTTAGTATCAGATGAAGGATGAAACAAATTAATTCTTGACGGAAGAGTGTGCTTTTGTGTTTATTCAGGGATGTTTTGTAGGCTTTGACTGTGCACATGCCGTAGGAAATGCAGAACTTCGGCTTCATGACTGGAATGTGGACTTTGCGTGCTGGTGCTCCTATAAGGTGGGTTTCAGGGGCTGTGTTTGCCAAAATCTTTCTTAATTCTTTATATTTGTTTCAAAAGTATTGAACCAATAGCGTCTCCATTGTGTATTATTGCTATTATAGTTATTTATTGTGTGCACATTTTATTTCAGTATGTTAATTCAGGGGCTGGTGGTCTGGCAGGAGCCTTCATACATGAAAGACACGCTCACACTATTAGACCTGCGTGAGTCATACACAGAAATTGACTCTCACGTCTAAAACTCTCACGTCTAAATATTCTGTAACTCTTTTGAATTGTTTGGTTCAGGCTCACAGGCTGGTGGGGACACAAATTGAAAACCAGATTCGTTATGAACAACGGTATCAGCTTTCTTTTCATTTGCATGTTCTTTTTTTAAATAGATATCTACTGTAACACTCACCGCTCACTTTATTGGGTACACCTTGCTAGTTCAGAACTGCCTTAATCCTTCATGGCACAGATTCAACAAGGCACTGGAAAAATTCCTCAGAGAGTTTGGTCCATAGCGACATGATGGCATCAACCAGTTGCTGCAGATTTATCAGCTGCACATCCATGATGTGACTCTCCCGTTTCATTACATCCCAAAGGTGCTCTATTGGAATGAGATCTGTCTGGGGACTCTGGAGGCCATACAATGTCATTAATACAATGAATACTTATTGTCATGTTCAGGAAACCAGATGATTTGTGCTTTTATAGCATGCTGCCTTATCCTTCTAGGCGTAGCTATCAGAAGATGGGTGCACTGTGGTCAGGGAGGGACCTGGTCAGTAACAAAACTCAGGGAGACTGTGGCGTTGTCACAATGCTCAATAGGTATAATGGGCTCAAAGTGTACCAAGAAAATATCCCCCACACCATTGCACCACCACCACTAGCCTTGACTTTTGATACAAGGCAGGATGGATCCATGCTTTCTCCATGATCCATGTTGCTGACTCAAAATTCTGACCCTATCATGTGAATGTTGAAGCAAAAATTGAGACTCAATTGAGTTTTTCCAATCTCCTAATGTTCAATTTAAGTAAATTGTGTAAATTGTAGCTTTAGTTTCCTATTCCTTAACTAACAGGAGTGGCACCCAGTAGTTTCTGAAAAGCTCAGACCAGCCTGTCTGAAACCAACAACTATGTCACGTTGAAAGTCACTTAAAGTCACCTTTCTTCCCCCATTCTGATGCTGTGTTCTAAGGTCATCTTGACCATGTCTACACACCTAAATACATTAAGTTGCTGCCATGTGATTGGCTGATTAAAAATTTACGATAACAAGCAGTTGGACAGGTGTATTTAATAAAATGTGGCATTTATATAAGAAAAGATATTGAGAAGAAAATACAAAGTATACAACATACAGCATACAGAGAGTAAAACATAATATTATATATAATCTAATAATGTCATTTCCATTTAAATACACTGGATTTTTTTCTTGCTAAAAAGTCTGCTTCAACATGTTTGCAATTGTTTTCAATGTATTTTATCATCTGATGCCTGTGTCTATGTTCCTGTAGAAATGGATCTTCAACCCGGTGTCAATGGATTCCGTTTGTCCAATCAGCCCATCCTCCTGGTGTGTTCATTACAGGCCAGTCTTGAGGTGAGAGAGCACAACACACTCACACACCCAATCAACTCTTTTCATCCATTTAAATGTGTCATCTGTCAACTCCTAACCACAGTCACACATGAGCATGAGCTGAAGGCAGGTATCCATCCTGCACAACTCGCTGGTACATCCCAAGCCACATTATATCTCCATTTGTACTCCTGTTGCTTATTTAGAGACTGGAAATTGGACTGTTAAATGTTTAACACATTAAACATTGAGTCTGTGGCCTTTTTGAGCATTTTTTTTACTTTACAATTTGCCGTGATAACCTTTTAAACAGTTTTTTTATTTTTTTATTTTTACAAATAATTCTTTGGTAGATTACCCAATAATTTCACAATTTTGTACAATTGTGCTTTATTTAGTGCCAGAACTTTGAAAAACATAGGCCATATCACAATTCTTGTACTTCCAAGGGTTATCCCTTTTTTCACATCTAGATGGCGGTTATTCTCGAAGTCAATGTTCAGAGGTAATACACGATTACCGCTTTCACTATTAACTGCGATGTAACCACCAGATAGCTAGCTTTCAGTGTCACTTTTTATTGATAGATTTGTAATGGCTTCAAGAAGTCATTTTTTCCTAAGGGGGAAAAATTAAATTAAAATGATTAGTCTGTAAAAAGAAATGTTATACGATGGTTGTCCACTGGTTGAGTTATTACCGCTGTTAATAAAATGTAATGAAAACAATAATACAACAATTATAAGGACTTAATGACTTCCATCCTGCATGCTTAAATCCATTGTGCCATACTATTACATCTAAAATACTCTGCAGCTAGAAATAAAAATCCAATGTGAGAACCACAATCTTATTAATTAGTTAAAACCATCATGCAACACACTTATACTACATCTCTCAAATTTCCGTCAGCAATTCTTGCTTTTTCTAAGAAACAAGCTCATACTGGTGCTATAATGTGCTCTTCAGATTTTCAACCAAACATCGATGACAGAACTTCGGAGGAAGTCTGTGATGTTGACGGGATATCTGGAGTTTCTGATCCACCATTACTTCAGCAGCTCAGATTCTGGTGAACCACTGGTGACCATCATCACCCCCTCCGACCCAGAGCAGAGGGGTTGCCAGCTTTCTCTCAAATTCTCTAGACCCATTAGAGCTGTGGTCCAGGAGCTTGAGAGGCGGGGGTTTGTGGTATGTATAACGTCATTACGTTTATAAAACACTGCTTTCTTAAATTAACACCAAAATAATCACTTTTTGATTGTATCGCAGAAAGAGGTTTCGGATTTTTAGCTCTTCTCCGAAACTTAATTAAAATACACTGATCATTATTCTTAAAAGAATAGCCTGTTTCCTGTAGCGCATATGTATCTGCAAAACTTTAGCTTGTGTCTGTTTTTTAGTGTGACATGCGAGAGCCGGATGTGCTGCGTGTGGCTCCAGTGCCGCTGTACAACACATTCACTGATGTACACCATTTCATCGCTGACCTGAGATCAGTGCTGACCCCCGGCTCAGACAAGCCATGATGAAGACATACACGTAGTAAAATCCATTTTTTCACATTGATATTCTGAAAGATCAACCCGTTTAGAGACATCAGAGGTGGAAAGAGTAATAAAATATGCTACTCAAGTAAAAGTACTGTTACTTCAATTAAATTTTACTCAAGTACAAGTAAAAGTACTGACCAAAAAATCTACTCAAGTAAAAGTAAAAAGTAACTCTTCTAAAATTTTACTCTGTGTAAAATTTACTGAGTAATTTTTTTTATTTTTATTTTTGAATAACAGTTGCGGGAGGGTGATTCTAGTGTAGTTAAAAAAAAGACGGGGGTAAAATTAACACACACATCCCACTTTACATTATTGCTGACTAAGCTGAAGAAAAGAACATGCAGAAAAACAGTGGCTATATTAGACTGCCAAAAAGCACACTGAATGTTAACCTTCACACAGTTAAATTTGATGTAACTTTATCCTCATATACATACATATTAAACAGGTATACATTTTAACATTTTTTGTTTTAAAAAATTAGCCATTCTGTCTACTGATAATAAAAAAAATATTGTTTAATGGCCTTTACTGATCATAAAATAAAATTGAGTTGAGTCTACTGCAAGTTATCCACTTTCACAGCCCAAAAAAAAAAAAAATCTGTCACAATTTGTCATTTAACTTACGATAATGAGAGAAATCGCAAATGCAGAGTCAGCTCACGGATGGAACTCGGTGACGAATTAAAACGCTTTCTCAACAAAAGTGTTTGATTGGTTATACAGTAATGCCTAGTAATTCTAACACGACATCTGCTGCAGATCAATTCTAACTCTTTTCATAGACTTGAGTAAATAGTGACTGGTAATAGCTTAACGGTATTTGTGCATTGACAATTTTGTCCTAAGTTCCTGTAATTTCTAACCCTAGCGCTAACCAACATTAGCAATGTCACGCGCTGATGCAACGCAACAGAACAATAATTCAGTCGTCTTGGGAAAACAAAGTTTACATCGCATAATAAAGCTGTTGGATTTCTTGCTCTTAAAATCAAAGTGGTCTTGTAAATATGGCCATGGGTTTGTTTCTGAAGAATTCAAATTCAGCAGCATTTCACTTGGTCGTCTCCATCTTTCTTGAGTTAGCACACTGAGTTTGTTCTCCCGCGCATCAAGCAGTAGTTTCCCGCGCGCTCCCCTCCTTCCCTCCAATTATTTATTTATTTTTTTGGTTTATTTAATTTTACTCTTTTTATTTTTAGTCAGTAACGGATAGGATTTAAAATGTAGTTAAGTAAAATACTTAAATCAAAACGTTCTTAAGTAAAATAAAAGTACACAAAAAACCTACTCAATTACAGTAATGCGAGTAAATGTAATTCGTTACTTTCCACCTCTGAGAGACATATAGAGACAACACATTTTTTAAATTTGACAAAATGTAATCTTTCTACTTCACAACTGTATGCTACTTTGTGTTGGCCTTTCACATAACTTTCCAATAAATATATTTCTGTTTGGTCATAATGTGAAAAATGTGGAACAGTTCAATGGGGTGTGAATACTTTTGCGAGCCACTGTAAAGTTCTCAAACAAGCGTTTCATGTTTCTAGCTGAAGAGACATTACTCTATATGCCTCAATACAGACTCCAAATAATATATTTTGACTTTTTGTTGTAGATAAAAGGTGAAGTTTTAATCTGACAATATTTTTTATTGCACATAACTGTTCTTCTGTCCTTTACACTTTGTAAGGTGTCAGCAGGGGGTCAAATACTTTTTTTAAAAATGTTTTTTTGCAGTGAACGCATTCTTTTTGCACTTTTTACTTTCTCTCAGATCTTGAAAACCCTTGTTTTTTGTGTGACGGCATCTGTGTATTTTGCTTCTCTCTGAAGTGCTGGTGTCATAACCTGGTTAGCTGACACATCAATGACAGCAGCTCCAAACAGTTCTCAAACTATTTCCATCCACCGCGGGTGTGTGTGCGTGTGTGTGTGCGTGTGTGTGTGTGTGTGTTTTCCTCCCAGCGGCCACAGACTGACCCCCATGCAAAAACTGCAACATGAGAGGAAGGTGTGTGTGTCAGTCACTGGAGGGCTTGTTCCGTGTTTATTTCCTGCTACATGTGTTTGAAAGAGTTTGACCGTGTGTCATACCTTGTCATTCTGTGACAGATCAAAAGAGAGACGTGCTGGAAATAAAACCAGCATGACCTTGAGCTCATCACTCACACATGCACAGAAAGGTTTTGGAAGGCTGCATAGTCTAGTGCCTTTTTCTGATTTCTGTTATGAAATATGAAAGCTATCATAGATATAATACATACAGACACCACTGCAAACTAATTACACAATCTGGGCATTAATAAGCTAGAATGTGTGAAGACTATGCACAGATTTTTACATGCAGTGTCTGTGAGTCTCCAGCAGGGGTCAGGTTAGTACCACAAAATCTCCATGGTTCGGTTCATTATTCTGACAATCGACATGATGCAGGTTTTCTGGCAATGTGAGCATCATCTTTGATGAGTCTAACATGTATAAGAGGAAACATTGAATTGTTTTAGAGAATAACTTGAGAAACATTTGTCCTCATGCAACAACAGCAAGAGTTAATTTTAATAGCTATTTTATAAGTAAACACATTGTTCTGCATAACTTAAATCTAACATCTGCATAAAGATGTTAAATCAATTTACTCTTTTGGCAAATAATGCTACTTTAACTTGAGTAAATTTCACTACTCTGTTTTACACCCCTGTGCTAAAGTTGCAGCACCTTGCATTATTTTTTTCTTTTCTTTTTTTTCAGATTTTTGTGTAGCCATAGCTTTTTTTAATTGATTTTATTGATTATTGGTGGAGAGTACTTCGCGGCACATGCTTGTTCATTATTGATGACTTGTGTTAAAAATTGCAGACATTAGTCTTGGTGACTTGTACGTCAATCAAATGACAAAAGTACGAGTGAGGAGGATGATTGGCTAGCGTCTTGTTATTTATACATTTAATTGTCAGTGCCTTGGGATCTACCTACATCACATTCTATGTATTGGGCACTCCTAGCCTATCAGAACATATTTTCAAGAGACTACATTAAATTTAATATTGTTTGTAATAAATACAGTGGTACCCCGAGATACGAAATGAATCCGTTCCTGGGTGACGTTCGTATCTAAAAGCAAGTTTTACATGTCTAATCCGTGCAACGGCTCTCAGAAACAACAGTATAAGTAGATGAAAAAATGGAAAACCAGAGAAAAATCAAGTAACGTTTCTTCAATCCTTAAATCTACACATTGTTAATGTAACAAATGATTATATAATATAATAGTATAATTATATAGTATAATTTCTTTTACGACACCTTGACTCTAACATTTGTTATAGCACATTATTAATAATCTATACATAATGTTTCACTGTGTTGTTGAAGTGTTTTGAAGCGTTCCAGACCATTTTTTGCACTGGGAGATATGAGTGCCAGGATCCGGAAGCGCTACACGACATACAAAAAAGCGGAAAATACAGCAGAACTGCTTGTGGTTTTTTGTATCTCGAATTTTTCTTCACATCTCGAAGCAAAAATATTCCCGCGAGACCTTCCGTATCTCGAACATTTCGTAACTCGAAGCATTCGTATCTCGGGGTACCACTGTACTTGTAATAATTATTTTGTATATTAACAAATAACATCATTTTTACTCCAGGATGAAAGACTAAATGCTTGCAGATCAAACCTTTAAATGGTCAGGGTATTCTCTGAATTTATTGAAGGGGTCATGCCATGTTGAGCCTTTTAGTGGCTTTTAGGGTGATGTATAAAAGTAGATTGAAGCAAAAATCCAAACATGGATGTTACAGAAGAAAAAACAAGTTTGTTTCTTTTAAAAATTAGTTTTATTTGCGCCATTGACAACGTCACACGAGTCACATTGTAACGTCACGGCGAGAAAGGGCTGATTTCCCTCCCCTGGAAGTGATGCACTATTCACCAAGTAACACCATGATATCCAGAAACAAGCAGAGGGAAAGACTGGGTATTTACCTGCAGAGTATATTTGGTGCAGCCTGTAAGAACACTGATGTCATGAAACGCTTCGCACTGCACGATTGTCACAGCAGTCAAGTCACTTTGAAGGACAGTCTGGAGCAGCATTTAGTTGTGCAGAATTCACAGCACGATAGATCGGCGACAGAGGATTTCACACAGCACGACTTTAGACAGAATCACAGAGTACTGTGTCCATGTTCTAACAGTGCATCTTGCAATCAAACACTTGCAAGAAATGCTATAAAAACAGAGCGGCGTCACATGTGAAGCGCATGACCGGGATTTTTTATCAAAAATGTTAGCGCGGAAGTTTTTAGTTTGACTTTTGGGTCCAAATAAAGGGAAAAGCAGCCCCATTTGAACTGAAACCTCTGTTTATTTACGGCGTCCAAGCCTTTGTATCTCCTCCACTACTTCACATTTCCCTGGATAAGTTTCTCTCATTGGCTGCAGGCGATCGCAGACATTATTTCAGTCGGAACATATTTCACATTGCACAAGTCACAGACTGATCCAGAACCAGGTATCCCCTGTCCTTCAAATGCCATTACATACAGACAATGATTGCTCAGTATTGAAGATGCTGGCAATGAATCTATTCTCTGTTACATCTATTGTGAGCATCAGACAGTAACTTTGCATGCATGTCATGAATATGCAAATCCGTAAGCAATAGGTGAGTAGCTGGGGGGTATTTACAGTTTTCAGACAATGAAAATCTCAGCCCATTTCCGGAAAAAGCAAGAAAATGATTGAATGTGATTTTAAAATTCAAGTAAAATAATTACATTTCCCATTCAATTAGACCAATGTAAACAACATATTATTAAAAATAAAAGAATGTCATAACCCCTTAAATAGAAATCAAAAGCAGGATTTAGAGAGGTGTGCTCCAAGGGGTTTAAAGAGTAAACGGAAACATCAGGATTTAGGCCAAATATTCTTTTAAAAACTTGTTTTTGCTTCTAAATTCAGCTCGTTTTGGGAATGTCAAACAAGTGAGATTCTGATTCATTCTTGTGAGGGACGGAGCTCAATAACGTTCAGTTCTGGTGAGCGTGAAAGCCATGCTGGACATTATTTTGTCTTCATCTGAAACCCATTATGCACCAGTCTTGAGAATACTACTATGTCCCCTATTAGATTCTGGAAGCTGCAGAGTACTTGATATAGAGCTGCTCTTTTGGTCAGGTAATTGTTCTGTACCTTCATACTCGGAGTTATTTATGTGATTTATATTTTTCATGATAAAGCTGAAAACACCATTATGCGGATGTTATTTCCTGAACGATGGAATCCATTAAGACTAAGAGAATCAGTTGTAGCAATCTTTATCACTCCTTCACTGTCATCGTGGTGACATCATTTCCTGTGGAGATCTGCTTTCAGATCGGACAGTAAAAGTCCAAAGTAATAAAGCTGCTCTGATAAGGGAAAGACGAATGTGCTGGATTTATTTTATTGTTCAGTGATGTGTTTGCCGTGTCAGAGGCCTCAAATGAGTTATGTGTTTGATTTTCACACAGTTTATACGATATTTATTTATTGTGAGCCAAGTGTTCATCTCACTATTTCAAGTTCCTCCCCAAAAATTAATATTGCAGCCCTTACGTTGCATCTGCACATTGTGTTCCAAATTATTATGCAATTTATATTCATTATATGTCTTTTCATTTGCCAATGTAAACAACAGTCAGCACAATTCTCATCTTATTATTAACTATTAAGAGTAAACTTTTTTTAATTTTATTATTAAACACATTATTTTTCTTCAAATAATTACACACATTATGATTCAAAACACTTTAAAGGGTGTAAAGAACTGAAAATTGTCATTTGTTGCGTTTGCAGCATATTTTTAGAATCAAAAGCTCTGAACAACATTTTAACACATAATTGGACTCTTATTTGATAGCAGCTTTCAAAGTCTTGCATCCATTGAACTTGTGAGTTCGGGCAATTTCTGCTTTTGTTTGCAAGATGTTAAAATAGACTCCCATTTTCATAGATATTTTGCTTGAAAATGCTCTAAAAGTTCTCAACAGGATGGAGATCAGGGGAGCATGGAAGCCACATGATGATTTTCTATCCTTTTATCCCCATAGCAGCCATAGATGCAGGGATGTTCATTGCAGCATGAGATGCCGCACTGTCATGCAAGAACATACTTTGCAGAGGTCATCGGTACACTTTCAGGGACCACAAAGTAAACAGACAGCTCTCTTCCCATTATTCCAACCCAAAACATGACTTGCTGAGGTCGCAGCCTTCTTGCAACAGACTGCTTT